>CM024680.1:150000-155000 GCA_014182725.1 Eucalyptus brandiana | reverse complement strand
TTCGGGATCGGACATCAATTGCAACGATTCGATAAACGGCTCATTGGGATAGACGTAGATAAACTAGAACCCCCCCTAGAAACGTATACGAAGCTTTCTCTTCGTACGGCTCGAGAAATTAGAAGATATGTCTATGTATACAATTCGAATGTCAAATAGATCTATAAAAGCATTAAATCAAATCAATTAGACTAAGATTATTTAATACTTTTTTATTCTTCTTTTTCTTTATCAAAAAAAAAATCATTTGTATTCTCAAAACTCAAGTTGAGTAACTCGGAAATATGAAATAGCTCAAAAGAAAACCCTTATGTATTTGATTTTTTGAGTGGTCTCTAACCCCTTTTTCTTTGTCTCATTTAGAATATATTTGGACTCCTTGTTCTTGATCTAGTTGTCGAGACAATTAAAAAAAAGATATTTCCTTGTTCCAAAATATTTTATCTTTGCCTTGAATCATTGGGTTTAGACATTACTTCGGTGATTTTTAATCGTTTCAAAATGGCAGCAACACGGCCCTTTTTCTGATTTATTTCTATCAAAGAATCATAAACGGTTGATTCCCGCAAGATACACTTTTGATCAAAAGAGTTTCACTAATTCCAACAAATTTTCCTTTTTTGGATTTGAAACTTGCTCGAATTGGATCCTTTCGATTTAGAAATCGAAAATAGACTACACTTACGAAGTTGTTCCAACTTATTAATTGGCACTAACCCTAGATCCTTGCCCTGAGAAATGAATCAATACTTTCTACTCGAGCTACATCACATACTGTTTACACTACAACCCAAGAAAAAATGAGGTTTCGAGTGGAACAGAACAAAGGATGTCGAGCCAAGAGCACCTTCATTCCTATATAATATAATAAAAAGGGTGGGTGTAAGAATCCACAACTGATCATGTCCTTCAAGTCGCACGTTGCTTTCTACCACATCGTTTCAAACGAAGTTTTACCATAACATTCCTCTAGTTTGGAACTGATATGTAATTGATTCAATTAGGGAATCATGAATAGTCATTTGTTCGGTCGTTCCATTGGTTTCTAAAGAAGTCTTAGAAAGAATTCAATTTAATCCTCGATTTTCTTTTTATTGGATGAATGCAATATTTTTATTTTATTTATTAATTTCTAAATATTAGGAAGAAAAAAGTTCTTTGTATTGAATCTACATTGCATCTTCAAGTAACTTGAGAGGATATATTCAACAATCTTAGACTTCTTCGAATATCAAATACTCATAAGAAATCATTCAATTCAAATAGTTATTGAATTGAAAAAAAACCTACCTGGATATCACTATTTGAATAAAGTTTTCCTAAAGATTGCATTTATCATCATAAATAATTCATCTTTGAATTAAACCTCAGTGATTAAAAAAATATAGATAGATAGAAAAAGAAATTTATTTCTTTTTTTCGTGGAGTGAATAAAAAAAAGTTGATGTAAAGGAAGATTTAGGCTCTTTTTCTTTCATTTCATACTGAAAAAGAAAATCATAAAAAAAAGAATTCCCTCTATCAGATAGACTGAACAATTGTCATTGGAATGAATTATGAATATTCAATATAGAATATTTCAAATTAACGGATCCAAAATCTTTTTCAAAAAACCAAAAAACGTTATCACTGAAATAGAACGACAATAATACATTAAGCATTTCCTCATTTTACGCGTAGTTTCTTTGACTGGTGGGGGTTCGTTCAATAATTTTTATTTAAAGCAAGGGGAATAGAATATAGGATGTATGAATTACCCCCCTGTATATATTATTACATATATTTACAATTATATATGCGAACCAAATCAAATACGAAATGAAATACCTAAAAATTAGGTTCAAAGAAAATAGATACGTTATATGTATGTAACTTGATTATTTCTTAATCCAATTTTCCAATTTGTACTAGCACAGCTAGTTAAATTGCTATCTTACATTGTTAATTAATTCTTATTATATGGGACGTAAGGCTTTTCGAAGTAACTAACTTAAACTTCAATATGAATATTCAATATTCAAAGTATAAGGGGATGGACATACGATGAAAAGCGCATTCAACCTCTTTTGCAACCCCCTTTTTTCTTTATTTCCAATTCTTCGAATCTAGATTCCTAGATCACAACTCGATTCAGTTTCATCTATATGTATCTTAGTTGAATTTAATTTGTGAAAAAATAGGATTTAAAGAAGAATAGAATCATTAAAAATCAGAAACAAGAATCACATAATATCCAATATTTAACTCTTAAAGAGTAGAGAAGGTAGTTCAAAAAACAGAAGGTAGTTCAAAAAGAAAACCTTTCTTTATTGTGATAATAGATATTTCTATCTATGTTTCTATCTATATATAGAATAGGTATTCCCTGGGACGGAAGGATTCGAACCTCCGAATAGCGGGACCAAAACCCGTTGCCTTACCACTTGGCCACGCCCCATTTCAATTTCTATTCAATACTACTAAAGAGTAGTATTGTTTTTGGTTGTTCGTCAATTCCAATCTAAAATAAATATCTATGGACTCTATTGTTCCTAGGGTTTTGACACGTATAGATATACAATGAAGCTGAATTTATTGATCATTACATATAATTCAATTAAGATATTGTATAAAAGTATGATTTCTTCTATTCTTTTTTGAGAATTGAAGGATTTTTGATTGGGTGAGTTCAAAGAAGGATTTTTTGGTATCCCTTACCTTTTTTTTTTCATTTTTAAGGGATATCAATTATCAATAACAATAACTCAATCAAAATACAATTATCTCCAAGTCCAAGAAAAAAAAAAATGTTTGTTATGCTTAATATCTTTAGTTTGATCTGTATCTGTCTTCATTCCACCCTTTATTCAAGTAGTTTTTTCTTAGCCAAATTGCCTGAGGCCTACGCTTTTTTGAATCCAATCGTAGATTTTATGCCAGTAATACCCCTTCTCTTTTTTCTCTTAGCCTTTGTTTGGCAAGCTGCTGTAAGTTTTCGATGAGATCTTTAATACTGTCCTAGACATGATTTATTCGAAAAAAAAATTGGAACAATGGATAAGATCGGATAAGTCTTACAGCATGAACATGAACCCTCGATTCAAACAATTCTTAGATAGCTGCAAAAAATCTGACTCCCCTCTTTCCTTTCCTCATTCGGATTCTTTTTCATTTATTGAAAAACCCTTTTAGAGTCATTTCAAAATAGGAAAGATTTTTTTTTATGAAAGACTCGACTCTTATTCCAAATGAATTTCTGAAAATTCTTTTTGATTTTTGATTTCGAGAAACCATTTTGTTTATTGGTGTCAAAATAGGATATGGGGTATAAAAATGGAGAATCTATTCTCTTTTTTTTTTTGAAAAAAAAAGATCTTGGAGATTGTGTAATGCTTACTCTCAAACTCTTTGTTTACACAGTAGTGATATTTTTTGTTTCTCTCTTCATCTTTGGATTCCTATCTAATGATCCAGGACGTAATCCTGGACGTGAAGAATAAAAAGGCCTTTCTTTTTACTTGCTTAATTTTTCAATGTTCTTATTTAGGATTTTATCTATTTTACTTAGGATTTTATCTATTGTACATCCTTATTTATTATATGAAATAAAAAAAAAACAAAAACAAAGGAAAGGTTTTGAAAAAATAAATAAATAAAATAACAAGTCATCAACGGAAACGGAAAGAGAGGGATTCGAACCCTCGGTACGAAAAACTCGTACAACGGATTAGCAATCCGACGCTTTAGTCCACTCAGCCATCTCTCCCAATTGAAAAAGGATAATTACTATCTTACATTACACAAAAAGTAAGGCTTGAAAAAAAGCCTTTCTTTTCTTTATCTCTCTTTATTTTTTTTTTACTCTATTAATATATACAACTTTAATATATACTACTTTTATAAGCAATCCCATTTAGATAAAGAAAAGGTTCTAAAGAGATATTTCGAATAAAAAAAAAATAAAAAAGCAAGAATACCTCTTCTTCCGAAAGAGCTTTTTTTCTTTTCACGGCCTGGCCTGGTCAGTACCTAGCCGGGCCATTTTTTGTTCCATTCCAAATCATAGATATAGATAAAATGATTTGTTTGAAAACAAAAATGCTTATTATTGATTATTGAAACAACAATCAGAAGAAGGGATCTTTCCATTCCTCTGATATGGAATTTCATTCTATAGAATCAAAGTGTCATTTTTTATTATTATTATTCTTTCTTTTCTTATTTTTTTTTCCTTTACTGGAAAAAAAGAAAAAAAAAAATAAGGAACTGTGGATTGTTGTGCAATGCATTCTTATGTCATAACATAAATAGTTTTATCGAGCCCTATCTGTTCTGTCAAAAATCCTCCAGCAAAAGAAAGAACTTGTTCTTTCTTTATTTAAATTTTGAATTAGGAGTGCTCTTTTACTAATCTGATTAGGTTTACTGACAAAACCAAAACAAACACGTCAATGCTATAATTTTCATCATTATTTTGTTTTGGATCCTATCTTGATTACGTCCGATTACCTTTTTTTGTTCGACAAAAGTCTCATTTATATACAATAATCGCATTGTAGCGGGTATAGTTTAGTGGTAAAAGTGTGATTCGTTTTATTAATCCCTTTTATAGTTAAGGGATCCCTCGGTTTGATTTGATTCATATTCCGAAGAAAAACTTTATTTCTTAAAAGGATTTAATCCTTTACCTCTCAACGAAGGATTCGAGGAAAAATATACATTCTCGTGATTTGTATCCAAGGGTCAATTAAAAATGGAAAATTGGATTATTTAATTGCGAAACATAATTTTTTTTGAATTGGATCAATACTTCCAATTTAATGAGTATTAGTAAAGGATCCATGGATAAATATAGAAAAGCGTATTTCTAATCGTAACTAAATCTTCCATTTTTTCTTTTTCGATAGGAAAGATTGGAGCAAAATAGCTATAAATTAATAAAATTAAAAGATGATTTTAGTTTACTAGAAGCATTGACATATTATATTTTTTAGCTCGGTGGAAACAAAATACTTTTCCTA
>CM024680.1:140000-142500 GCA_014182725.1 Eucalyptus brandiana | reverse complement strand
TTTTTTTCAAAAAAAAAAAGCGACGAGGTTGCCCTGAACTAAATAATTGTTCCGATGGAACCTTTTCTTCTACCGGAGATTGGCCATGTGGATGTCGATACACAATCCAAACCCCTACCCTCTATTCGTTATTATCTTTTTTTCGATTACCCCCAAAAATGACCATAAATAAAGAGTTTTTTTAATTAAAATTAAAAAAAAAAGTATGAATCCACTTTTAGGAATCATTAAATCCTCGAAATGATTGTTCTGATGTATCATGAAACTTCTTTGAAATGGAAGAATCAAATAATTCTCTGTGGTGGAACAAAATATCTCCGATTTCCCCCTCGAAAAAATTCTTCTTTTTGGTTTTCAAAGGAATGTTCTTATGTTGCCTTGAACGATGCACTAATCCTTTGAATCCGGTACCAACGGGTATCATCCCTCCTATAACAACGTTCTCTTTTAGGCCTTTCAACCAATCGATACGGCCCCGGAGAGCAGCTTTGGCTAAAACTCGAGCAGTTTCTTGAAAACTCGCTTCAGATATGAAACTTTGAGTATTCAAAGATGCCCTTGTTATTCCCAATAGGATGGCGCGGTAACAGATCGATTCTTCCAAAGCGCGCCCCGTTCGCGCCGCTCGCAACAATCCAATTAGTTCTCCAGGTAAAAAAACATTAGACATTCCATCCTCTGAAACCAACACCTTTGATGTTATTTGGCGTACAATAATTTCTATGTGCCTATTATGGATTTGCACCCCCTGGGATCGATAAACCTTTTGGATCTTATTAACCAAAGATATACGACTTTGCACTATAGTTAGTTCAGCCCCAATCAAGAATCCCCAAGGAATTCCAAGAATTTTTTTTATATGCTCGTTCCAACCCTCAATTCTTTTTTCTAGGTTCATCGATATTGAATCAATTGAACGCACTTCTAACACTTGTTCAACTTTTGGAAGACCCTGCGTTATATCACCGGATCTCGATTTTTCATATATAAATGTAACTAATGTATCTCCTTCGTAAAGGATTTCTCCATAATGACCATGAACAGTTGCTCCTGGAGTGGCCAAATAAGGCTTGGCGGATCTTATTACTACAGAGTCAACTTGAACAATCAAAACTTGACCCGATTTGAGATGGGGTCCGTTTTTGGATATACATACATTTTCACAAATAAACTGTCCAAGACTAATTATTGTGGATCTTTCTTCAAAATAATTATGATAATAATTATGATGGAGAAAATACCAATTCAAATTGAATGAATTCAAAACGATGTTACTGCATGAATCGGGATTCAAAATTCTCCCATTTTCATCCATTAAATAATAGTTAATTACTTGAAAAGTCTGTTTTAAATTTTCAAGTTGCAAATATTTAGTTACCAAAATAGGATTATGAGTTATTAAATAGTAAAATGAATAAAAATTCACAAATTGAAGGACTGTTCCTAAAGGGCCAATCGAATTCCTAATTTTAATTATAGGATCTTTTTTAATTGATTCTTTTATCACATTGTGATATTTTCCAGCGTTGAATGGACCCATTCGGAAACAATTAGATGATGACAAAATTATCAAAGATGGACATTCCTTATTTTTATTTAACAACGTGCGAATAGTTCCTTGATTTTGGCTAAGTAATTGTTGAATTTTTGTCTTGGAATAAAAGGGATTGCTATTGGTGTGATCTGACACATTATCTGAATCTGAGATCAATCCTGAGCCTGAGGGATCATTCCTTTTTCTGAGATACGAAATAGGGAATTTCACTAAGTCAATTCTTAGGAAATCTCGAATCAGACCATTTGTACTTACTTCAACAAAGGAAGTATGAGCCTCTTCGATAGAAGAACTTTTTTTGTCTTGGTCCCAATTCAAAATTAAACAAGTCCGAACTAATTGAATACTTGTATCAGAAATTCCCCGAATTGGTTTGCCATTTCTGTAAACAATATAATTGACAACTCGAAGTTGCATATTATCCCTTTCTTGTAACAGATCCGGGGGGAAGAGTGTTGCTAAATTTATACCGTCCAATACTTCATATGTCACTACGGGTCGAACTAAAACAAAATACTTTTTCTTAGTAGGTGTGATCCGTTGGACATAGATCCAATTTTTCCATTTTTTGGATTCCTTAGAATTTGTTTTTCCTGTTCCTGGGGGTATCAAGATGCCACTGTGTCGGGATATCTTATCTGTCTCTCCAGGAAAATGGATATCTCCAGAAAAGATTTTCAGTTCAATCCTTTTTTTTTTTCTCTCCACTCGGACTAATCCGCCCACTCGGCTTCTTGTATTTAAAGCGATTCGTGTATCTACTCCAATCAGACTATTGTTCCGTACCATTATCGAAGAAGATTCAGGGAAAATATGCACTTCTTCGGGAATGAAAAAAAATGGATCTAGTTTCATTTGGCATTTTTGCTTAAATTCTTTGATTCCTCGATACTCAATCAAATCCTCTTTTTTAACGACTGAATGAACCCCTAGAGTCCCATATTT
>CM024680.1:130000-132500 GCA_014182725.1 Eucalyptus brandiana | reverse complement strand
TCTCTAGAATTTCTCTTAGATTCGAACCCATAGCTGATGATAGAACTAGAATAGATATTTTCTGTTTCCTACTCACACGAGCCCATATCCTTGCTTTTCGATCAATCTCTAATTCTAATCTTCCTCCCCAATCTGATATTATGGTCCCGGTATAGACCGAAATTCCGTTATGGTCCAATTCTGACCGGTAATAGATACCGGGACTTTGCAATATTTGATTGATCACAATTCTGTATATTCCATTTACTATAGAAGTTCCCAGGGAATTCATTAAAGGAATGTTTCCAATAAAAAGAGTTTGTTCTTGCATATCCCTACTGGTTTTCCAAATTAATCCCGCGGATACATATAATTCAGAAGAATATGTGAGTGATTCATATACAGCATCTCTTTCTTTTATCAAAGGTTCTACCAATTGATATGTTTCCACAAATAATTGAAATTCAATTTCTTGATCTGTATCTTCAATTTTTGGAAACTTATAAAGTTCTTCTGTTAAGCCCTGATCAATGAATCTACAAAATCCTTCAAATTGTATCTGATTAAACCCAGGTATTGTAGACATTCCCTCATTTCCATCCCCGAGCATTTTGAATTTCCCTTTTCTCAAAAAATTCCATTATTGACCCATTCTTCATCAAATCATATGGATTGATTTAGCAATGATGGAATTTCTATTTTGTTTACTGAATCGCATGAAATTTTACTCACCCCGTATATGGAATGTATGAAATGCATATGAACGGAGGAATAAAGACAATTTTATATTCAAATTGGAATTTGGAACAGATAGAAAATCGAAAGGAATTAATAAATGCCACTTAGGCTTATGGAGTTTTGGATAGAATATCAAAAAAAAAGTGATTCCATTTCTACCATTATTATGATATTACATACTCTAATCCATTGGGTACCAGAAAAAGAAATGGATTCGGATTTCATCTGTTCGATGATATAAAGACATTATAATCATCAAAAATAGAGAGTTGATATTTTTTTAGCACTTAACTTTTTCATGGATTCTATTGTTCAACAAATGATTCGCATAAAAGAGAGATACTTTTATTTTACCTTTTTTTCTTTTTTTAGTAGAATACGATTGAAGGGCGTAACATAGTAATAAAGTTTGTATTTATTAACCATGTGTAGATAGCTATCTATGTTTCCTCCTTTATTTAAGTTCTATTCGGGACAGCGCGTGCTATGCTATATCAAAATTTCCATTTTCTATTCCATCTATTGAATGAAAAATTGAAGCACTACAATTTACTAATAATTCTCTATAGTCATCATATATAGATATGATATCCAATTAGATATTTGTATAACAATTTATGTTCTGGGGTTTACATATACTTCTATTTGCTGTTATAATGGAAATTGGAAAGGATTTTTTTTTATGGAAAAGAATCAATACTGATTAGTTATGTATCAATTTGGATTTTCTTATATAATTAGAATTAGGATTAAGAAAAGACAATTTTGGATTCAAATCCAAGAATCGTTCATGAATTTACAGTCCCATTTAATAGTTAATGGTTCCAATTTGTCCTAAATTTTGGCTTTTGGGACTGAAAAACCACATTTGGTTTTTCAATTTTTCAATATCAATATAAAAAAGAGAGGGAAAATTTTTAGATATTTCGTTTTTGAGATACTATACATACAACCGAAGGGATGGATCCAATCCAAAAAACGAAGGATTTTTTTTCTTTTCGGGCAGGGGTTAAATTTAAGAAAACGGGATTCAAGATGCAAGTCCAATAAAAAAAGAAGTTTCGGAATCCCCCACTCGACGCAAACAAAGGGAGACTTTTTTCATCTATTTTGTAGGGTATCATACATTTTGGCGGCATGGCCGAGCGGTAAGGCGGGGGACTGCAAATCCTTTTTCCCCAGTTCAAATCCGGGTGTCGCCTGATCAAGAAAAAACTCGAAATCTCTTATTTCGTTTTGCTAATATAACTCGCTGAATTTTTCCCCAGCAGAAGCAAACAAAGTAAAAGGACTCTTGAGACTTGCTTGCTTGGTTCGAAACATCTGGAAGTTTGGCTCTCGAAAGCTAAAGTGCTCTAAATCCTTGCCTCTAGGATTCAAGGACAGATGAATGGTGGAAGGGCTCTCATAGAAAGATTTATTGATTCCCTTCCACTACTAATGTAGTGTTTAATTACCGGGTCCTGAATTAGATTGGATAGCCCCACGGAAAATCGAATTAGTGGTTGTGGAAAGGGCTGAAGATACTTTCTATAGAGACTCAGGAGAGTCTCTAAGTCCTCGCTATCCAATAACAATTCGATGGAAAATTGGCTTTCGAAAATTGAAATGAAAAAAAAAAGATTCTTTCTTTTCAACAAACCCTAGTCAAAAATGGAATAGGTAGTCCTCCGATTGTTTCACAGAGACAATACTTAGACAGTAAGAATTAGATCAAATGGGAAATAAAAGGATGTGATAGATAACGATCTATCTTGACATTCTATTTTTCATATTTTTATAC
>CM024680.1:80000-97500 GCA_014182725.1 Eucalyptus brandiana | reverse complement strand
GAATTAAAATTCACTTATTAAGTTAAGTGGAGCCTTAAGTCAAATTATTTTTATTTTATTTAGTTACATTTTTGTATTTGTAGCGAACAATTAGGTAGTTTATCGGAATCAAAGTAAAAATTCTAAAGAAGACTTTCTTTTTTCTTTGGTGACATAATCATAATATTTAATTGTAAATTGTAGAAAGAATCGTGCGGATAATTCTTTTTTTTTCTACCGATATTCCTGATTATTTATTAGGAAACCTCTAGCAACAAGATAAAAAAAAATGGTTCCTTCTTCAAAATTCAAATTGGGCAAGGCAAATAAAATAAACCGAAGGTCATCTTTCCTTCTTGCTTTGTATGTATAGTATATATAATTCAAATATAGAAAAGATAGATATAGAGTATCTTTTCTTTCTACTATATCTTCCGAAAATCTCTATTTTTACTAAGAATCCTGTTGTTGGATTGAATTCTAACGAATCCTTCGTGAATTTGTAAGAAACTCTTTATTTTTTATTTATTAAATAAAATAAAAATTCGAATTCAATTCGAATTTGAAGACAAGAATAGAATAGATTATCATACGTATATTTCTATATTTCATGTAGAAAGATAAAGAAGAATAAGTCTCATTTATTTAATTATCCATTCCTTACACTTATTATTTAATATATATAGTCACTTCGATATACTCAATATAATTATATACGAATTATAATTATTCTAAGGTATCTTTCTAACAATAACAGGTACAAATATTAAATCGAGGTACCCATTCTATGATAATTTTTAACAACTTACCCTCTTTCTTTGTGCCTTTAGTGGGCCTAGTATTTCCGGCAATTGCAATGGCTTCTTTATCTCTTCATGTTCAAAAAAACAAGATTTTTTAGATTCGATAGGTGCAAATCTTATCTATTTTTTTTCAAGACTTAGATATAGATAACACAGATATCTATTTAGTAGAATATGGCAGTTTCCTCCGAACATAGCTTTTATGTATGCGTAAATATACGGGTAAATAAATTATAGCAATTTTCAAATAGATCGGAATCGAGGTGGATGTAGGAAATGGAAAGTCAATGTATCTATATGTGGATATCTATAGGAGATCATATAAAAGGGATATTCTTATTTTAGACCTAACCAATTTGATCTAACCAATTAGATGAATTACTCCTAAAGGCTTACATTCGAATGACACTAGTTGATGAGAGTTACTTCGGAAACAAAAAAACGAAAGTCAAATTCATTTGGACTATTTTCTCAATTCCAATAAAATGCAACTGGATCTAGTATGAGTTGTCGATCAGAACATATATGGATAGAACTTATAGTGGGGTCTCGAAAAATAAGTAATTTCTGCTGGGCCTTTATCCTTTTTTTAGGTTCACTAGGATTCGTATTAGTTGGATCTTCCAGTTATCTCGGTAAGAATTTGATATCTTTAGTTCCGTCTCAACAAATTCTTTTTTTTCCACAAGGGATCGTGATGTCTTTCTACGGTATCGCAGGTCTCTTTATTAGTTCCTATTTGTGGTGCACAATCTCGTGGAATGTAGGTAGTGGCTATGATCGATTCGATAGAAAAGAAGGAATAGTGTGTATTTTTCGTTGGGGATTTCCTGGAAAAAATCGTCGCATCTTTCTACGATTTCGTATGAAAGATATTCAGTCCATCCGAATCGAAGTTAAAGAGGGTATTTCTGCTCGTCGTGTCCTTTATATGGAAATCAAAGGACAGGGGGCCGTTCCCTTGACGCGTACTGATGAGAATTTGACTCCGCGTGAAATTGAGCAAAAAGCCGCCGAATTGGCCTATTTCTTGCGCGTACCGATTGAAGTATTTTGAAATGAACTTGAACTGAAGAAGAAATTCTTTCCCAGCGGCAGGGAAAAAATTAAAGAATTCTCTGTTCTTTCTTCAGCATAGCATAGCTTAATAAAATTTTTTCAGAACGTTCATTCGAGCCAAAGTATACGTATATGGAACATCCATAAAACGAAATTTTTTTTGTATGCATAAAAAAGAATTTATGCGTATGGAAATCCACTCAACTCAATTTACTAAAAAACAAGTAAAAGTAACAAATCGAAATAAAATAATAGATTCATCTCGTATATCAAAACATTTCGGAATAAAGGATTTCTCTTTTTATTTTCAATATGAATTGATAGGTTAGATACAAATAGATCATATCTTGGAAATTCTCTCTCCTTTCTTTTGTCAATCGACTTTTCTTTTTTTTTTTTATCTTTTCTTTTGTTTTTCTTAATGATCAAAGGCAAAAGATTGCTTGGATCTCTTATAAGGATAACTTTTCTGTCTTGTTTTGCCACTCATTTTTGATCATTACATTAGGTTTTGAATTTATGATCGGTAGATCACAATATTCTTAATAAATCTCTCTCCATTTTTCCTGGACTAGAACTGTGGGGTAGCCGGCCATTTTTTTTTTTCGAAAGATTTTCTTTTTTGATAGAAAAGACAAAGGGAGTTCTTTTGGCTTAAAATCCGAATAATATTCATTACTTGCTATTCATTACTTGCTTGAATTGGTTCTTTCAAGCATTTATCGAAAAGGGCTTCGAATTTGATCAATTCAATTGAGGTATCTGGAAACAAGATTTTTTCTTATTTCTTCATTTGAAACGGGCTCTTATTCTATTTCTGTATTCTTTCTAAATTCAAGGACTAACTACTGAATCACAAATAAAAAACAGGGAATAGATTCATAGGTCCGATGCCCTGTAATAGAACTTAGGGTTAATAGAAATAGTAGATCACATAGATTCAACAAATGAGGTGGGTTCATTAACAATTCAAAGATGAAAAAATGGTAAAAAAGAAAGCATTTCTTCCTCTTCTATATCTTACATCTATAGTATTTTTGCCCTGGTGGATCTCTCTCTCATTTAATAAAAGTCTTGCATTTTGGATTACTAATTGGTGGAATACTAGGCAATCCGAAACTTTTTTGACTGATATTCAAGAAAAGAGTATTCTAGAAAAATTCATCGAATTGGAAGAACTCTTACTGTTGGACGAAATGATAAAAGAATACCCGGAAACACATCTACAAACACTTCGTATAGGAATCCACAAAGAAACGATCCAATTGATCAAGATGCACAATGAGGATCATATCCATATGATTTTGCACTTATCGACAAATATAACCTCTTTCATTATTTTAAGTGGTTATTCTATTCTGGGTAATGAAGAACTTGCTATTCTTAACTCTTGGGTTCAAGAATTCCTATATAACTTAAGTGACACAATAAAAGCTTTTTCTATTCTTTTATTAACTGATTTATGTATCGGATTCCATTCGCCCCATGGTTGGGAACTAATGATTGGCTATGTCTACAAAGATTTTGGATTTGCTCACAACGATCAAATTATATCGGGTCTTGTTTCTACTTTTCCAGTCATTCTGGATACAATTTTTAAATATTGGATCTTCCGTTATTTAAATCGTATATCTCCATCACTTGTAGTGATTTATCATTCAATGAATGACTGATCTAACTAGAATATTTGTTACTTTGTAACATAAGGTACATAAGCAAAGCATTTCCATTTTAAGACGTACTTACTCTTTCTACCCTACAGGGATTTCTCCTACTCCTTATATTCCAGTAAAATGATTTCAATAAAGTAAATAGCAGAATTGTGGATAGGGAACTATACAAGCGACCTACCTAATTTTATTGTAGAAATTTTCGGGATCAATGATTGGACCATGCAAACTAAAAACACCTTTTCTTGGATAAAGAAAGAGATTATTCGATCTATTTCCGTATCGCTGATGATATATATCATAGCTCGGACATCCATTTCAAATGCATATCCCATTTTTGCACAGCAGGGTTATGAAAATCCACGAGAAGCGACCGGACGTATTGTATGTGCCAATTGCCATTTAGCTAATAAGCCCGTGGATATTGAGGTTCCGCAAGCGGTACTTCCTGATACTGTATTTGAAGCAGTTGTTCGAATTCCTTATGATATGCAAGTTAAACAAGTTCTTGCTAATGGTAAAAGGGGAGGTTTGAATGTGGGGGCTGTTCTTATTTTACCTGAGGGATTTGAATTAGCGCCTCCCGATCGTATTTCGCCCGAGATGAAAGAAAAGATAGGCAATCTGTCTTTTCAGAGCTATCGCCCCAATAAAAAAAATATTCTTGTGATAGGTCCTGTTTCTGGTCAGAAATATAGTGAAGTCACCTTTCCTATTCTTTCCCCGGACCCCGCTACTAATAAAGATGTTCACTTCTTAAAATATCCCATATATGTAGGCGGGAACAGAGGAAGGGGTCAGATTTATCCCGATGGGAGCAAGAGTAACAATACAGTTTATAATGCTACAGCGGCTGGTGTAGTAAGTAAAATCATACGAAAAGAAAAAGGGGGGTACGAAATAACCATATCGGATGCGTCAGATGAACGTCAAGTGGTTGATATTATTCCACCAGGGCCAGAACTTCTTGTTTCCGAAGGCGAATCTATCAAACTTGATCAGCCATTAACGAGTAATCCTAATGTGGGTGGATTTGGTCAAGGAGATGCGGAAATAGTACTTCAAGATCCATTCCGTGTCCAAGGCCTTTTGTTCTTCTTGGCATCTGTTATTTTGGCACAAATATTTTTGGTTCTTAAGAAGAAACAGTTTGAGAAGGTTCAATTGTCCGAAATGAATTTCTAGATTCGCGGATTTCCAATAGCAAATTCGTAAAAAGAATCAAATTTTTGTTTTGACAATTCAATTATATTATGTATGATTAAAAATTATGAAATTATGTATGATTAAAAATTATGAAAAGCTTTTTGCTTGTTTCTATTCCAGATGTCGATATCGGGAATTATTTGTACCGCATTACTAGTCATAGTATGTATATTGTGAAAAAGATTATTTTACTTTATCCCTTCTTTTTTTTAAGCCAAATTCGAGCGGTGTCACTAGGTCACTCTTGTGAGATTGAAATGTCATAGAATGGATCAATCGTTTTCTATTCTAATAGAATAAATCAAATCGAAAATTTCACTGGATACTAAACATAAAATAAGTAAGTGGAGAATAGAAAACAAAGGATTATTCGCCTTCTTCTTCTTAGTCTTTTCTTTGACACAAGAAAGGAATTTTCTGCATTCCTTTCTTGTGTCAAAGAAAACCGGTTTTTGATCCCGTTAGTAAAAGATTACTATCTTTAGTTTCTATTTTTTCCAGGTTTATCAGAACCCCTACTTTATATTTATTACGTATACATATATAAAGTAGTGAACAAACAAAAAATAGAGGGAAATTTTTTGATAAAATAGAACTTATTCTAATGAACTTAGAAAAAAATTCAACTTTGATGAGATACTAAATAGAGTAGAGTAAGGATCTATTCGAAAAGGATTTGCTTTGGATAATATCTGATTGATAGAAATATATATTGTAATTGTGTCATTCAGGAAAATCAAATCGAGCGATTCCTTCTTTCTTCGAACTTTGAAAGATAGATAAGATACTATCAGCGAATAAGAGATGTTCTAAATCAATTAATGAAATTTTCAAAAACATTATCAGAAAAAAAAATGAAATGAAGTTTTTTTTTTCAAAATCGGGAAAAGTTATTTATTTTTTATTTAGACTAATAAAATATTATGAAAGCTTAAGAAGGATCCCCTTGCCTTCTTAAGCTTTCATGTCTCCAACTTAGTTCATCTTATTATTAGATTATTACAGAGATGAACCCAACCCGGAGTATGAACCATAAAAGAAAATACCTATTAAACCAATCACAAGAATACCAGTTACAGTACCTATTATCCAAAGAGGAATCCTTCCAGTAGTATCGGCCATTTATCCCGCTTCCCTCCACCATTTCTTTCATCAAAGTTGTCATGCTAAAGACATAAACAGCCATAGATAATTATGAGATGTGATCCTTCCGAATGGGTTAAGATAATTCTTATTATGATTTAGTATTATACTATTCTTTTTTCTTCTCTTAATTGAAGAAATAATTGGAAAATAAAACAGCAAGTACAAAAATGAGTAATAACCCCCAGTAGAGACTGGTACGATTCAATTCAACATTTTGTTCGTTCGGATTTGATTGTGTCGTAGCTCTATAATTTTTATTAGGTTTATCGTTGGATGAACTGCATTGCTGATATTGACCCTAAAAAAGAAACGGTAGGTACAGCTAGTCCATGAACAGCTAACCATCGCACTGTAAAAATTGGATAGGTTCGATCTATGGTCATTGGGTCCTCCTAAAAAGATCTACTAAATTCATCGAGTTGTTCCAAAGGGTCAAAACGGCCAGTTATTAATGGAATTCCTTGTCGGCTCTCTGTAAAATATTCGTTTGGACGAGGGCTTCCAAACACATCATAAGCTAAACCCGTGCTGACGAATAACCAACCCGCAATGAATAGGGAAGGTATAGTAATACTATGAATAACCCAGTATCGAATACTGGTAATAATATCAGCAAAAGAACGTTCTCCTGTGCTTCCAGACATGCTGAGCTCCACATATTCTTGTACAGTTAAAGGGGGGATCGATTCCATAAAAGATGATATCAGTAAATGGAAATTCACTGAAGTTCCATCCTTGTTAGATCGTCAATATTGTACCAAGGGTGTTTTTCGAGTATACCAAATCAGTATAGCTATCCTTATTCTGACACAGCAACGCAATTTTAATCAGTATGAAAATGAAGTACTCGATAATTTCTTTATTCTTTTCTTGTTGCTTGTCGATGTAGAATCATGCATGTATTATTCAATATCGAATTTCTCCAATTTCTATAAGGTTTCTTTCTCTCCATTTTTTCCACAATTCAATTCGATGCGAAATTGAAAAATCTCTTTTTCAAAGATATAAGCTTAAACTGTAGAAAAGTTTTTTGTTGGAATCTTTTTTTTTCATTTTACATTTTAAGAGGAATTGTTTCCTCGTAGAGTAACAAGTAAAAGGGGTAGATAGTATTGAAAAAAAAAAAGAGAACAACAAAAAAAATAGAATTGAAATAATCAGTATTCGTGATGCACACATTGTTTTCTTGTATTAGATCGAAAGGTTCTTTCTGGAACTAGCTGCGAGGATGGGAATTTATGATATGAAAAGACAATTTCTATTTCTAATAAATATGGAAAAAAAATGTAGAACCTAGAAAAGAAAGAAAAAATTATAGGAATTACTAGTCTTAGAATCGAGTTGGACAAAAATAAAGATTTGATTTTCGTGAGTGATTTGATCAGTTGTACGATACCTTTGTTATTTTTACTTTATTTATTTTCATTTTTACTCATTAAATTCAGGAGTAGATTCATTCACATAATATCTCAAATGACAAGAAAAAAAGGTGTTATTGTTATAAGGTCACTCTTTATTCTAAAATCGAAAAATAGATTCGATACGATTAAAAAAAAAGATCAAAAGAAAAGATAAATGATTTTCAAATTTTGTTCTATATGGATTCGAATTTCTTACTATATTTATTATTTTAATATTAGTCTACTCAAGAATTATCTAATGAATCACTTGATTCGAAATTAAGGGATAGGTAGACATTACAAATGATTAATTGATCTCTTTTTCTACCTCCCTTACTCTATGTTTTTGTTAATCCCGTCTATAATGATTGATGAATTAACAACTATCAATTGAACTTATTCTTTCATTTGAATTGGTATTTTTGCTTATCTTCGTATATTGAAACTTAGGGAAGTGCTTTCTAAACATATGTATAAAAAGAACACATTTCATTTAGCTCCTTCATCTTCATGCTTACTATAACTAGTTATTTCGGTTTTCTACTAGCAGCTTTAACTATAACCTCAGCTCTCTTTATTGGTCTGACCAAGATACGACTTATTTGAAATTAATTGAATGAACACAACGCATAAAAAGAAATCTTTCTGTGGTATTGATAGACTCTATATTTCCTTAGAGAGTCAATTTCCAATTAGTGGTCATTGAGATTCATGGGCAATGCGGATTAATATGTAGGGATAGATATTACCTCTCCTTTTTCCCTTTCAAAAAAATTGAAATGATTGAAGTTTTTCTATTTGGAATTGTCTTAGGTCTAATTCCTATTACTTTAGCTGGATTATTTGTAACTGCATATTTACAATACAGACGTGGTGATCAGTTGGATCTTTGATTAAATTAATTAACATCTTTTTTTTTTAATTGACCTCCTCTTTTCTTTAATCCAAAGGAGGTCAAATTAAGATTACTGGTCAATTATTTAATTGTAATTTTGGGACTAACCTAACCAAGAATGGAATCACGCTCTGTAGGATTTGAACCTACGACATCGGGTTTTGGAGACCCACGTTCTACCGAACTGAACTAAGAGCGCTTTCTTATCTTCTTATCATTATCACACTAGCTAAAACTAAAAAAAAAAAAGAAGAGGATTTTTTTTATAACCCGAATACATCTTGTATGCATAAGACTATCATATAGAATATGATATAATAAAAAAAAGATTATGTATGCCTGATTTTAATCGATTTCAATAAATCCCTCGTTACTGCTCAGACGAGAAGTAATAGGTAGGGATGACAGGATTTGAACCCGTGACATTTTGTACCCAAAACAAACGCGCTACCAAGCTGCGCTACATCCCTTTCAATTGGTCTACAGTGTCATTTTATAGAATCCCTGTCTTGTTTTCAAAATCCTTATTTTCTCCATTGATATATCCAAGTTATCTTGCCATTTCTTTTTTTTATTCTCATGTAACATATAATAATAGTAGAAGGCTTATATACACATGAATATGAAACCCATCGTAAAAAATAACTAAAAAAGGGAATATTTTTTGGGAATGCTCAGTCGGAAGGGACGTCTTTTTCGGTTTTAAGAAAAGAAAAATCTTATCTACCGAATCATTGTAGATTTCAATTGGAATTAGGAATTCCGTGTACAAATACAAGCGGTCCTTAACTACTTACATATATATTATATCGGATCATATATGTATTAACATTAGGCATTACAATAAATAATACAATAAATAAAAAGAATAAAGAAGGAGGATTTAAAATGCGAGATCTAAAAACATATCTTTCCGTGGCACCGGTACTAAGTACTCTATGGTTTGGGGCTTTAGCAGGTCTTTTGATAGAGATCAATCGTTTATTTCCGGATGCGTTGACATTCCCTTTTTTTTCATTCTAGTTATTGACATGGGAAGGGGTGAAGAAGATTAGAGGTAGAATCAAAAGATTTGTGACTAATCCCTCCCCCTCTTTTTTTTTTAGAAAAAATCGAATTCGATACAATATATTAAGTAGAAGTATAATCAAGAAAGGAGGAAAGAGAAATAAAAAAGTAGATTCAACCTCGGCGAAATTCGGGTTTTCTCCAATTCCATTTAGAAATAATATTGTGAGAACAGAAATGTGTCTAGGGCAAGAAGATCATACAAGATCTTTTAATAAAATACTGTACATTGAATCGAATTCGATTCAAAATATACCTAAATATTAGTTTGTTGTTTTACTTCTTATTTTTTTATTTCTTTTTTCGCAGAAAGTAGAAGAATTGGTTGAATCAAAAACGCAAAGGAGGTTCATGGCCAAGGGTAAAGATGTCCGAGTAACGGTTATTTTAGAATGTACCAACTGTGTTAGAAACGGTCTTAATAAGGAATCAAGGGGTGTTTCCAGATATATTACTCAAAAGAATCGACACAATACGCCTAGTCGATTGGAATTGAGAAAATTCTGTCCCTATTGTTACAAACATACGATTCACGGGGAGATAAAGAAATAACTCGAATCAAGTGCCTGTGTGTCACTCTTACAAGTAACACGAAAAGGACATATTCTATATATAGCATATTATTCTATATATTTTCATTTTAGTTAACATAATATAACTAACTAAAAAAAAAAGCCAAATCAAATCCTATATTTTGAATTTGAAATCTTTTTGGATCAAATTGAAATAGGATTTTGAGGATAAGGAATAAACAAACCATGGAAAAATCCAAGCGACTCTTTCTTAAATCCAAGCGATCTTTTCGTAGGCGTTTGCCCCCGATCCAATCGGGGGATCGAATTGATTATAGAAACATGAGTTTAATTAGTCGATTTATTAGTGAACAAGGAAAAATATTATCTAGACGGGTAAATAGATTAACCTTAAAACAACAACGATTAATTACTATTGCTATAAAACAAGCTCGTATTTTATCTTTGTTACCTTTTCTTAATAATGAGAAACAATTTGAAAGAAGCGAGTCGACCGCCGGAGCTACTGGTCTTAGAACCATAAATAAATAAAAAAAAAGTAGACTTACTTTACTCCTCAATTGAACCCAAATAAAAATCCGAACTCAAACACAGATTGATATTTTGTTCGAAAAATCGTAAGAAAAAAATTGGGGAAGAAGAAGAAATCTTTTTTTATTGGATATTGGACATATTCGCTCATTTAATTTTGAACGACTTTATCATATTCTCTTTATCATACTAATTTCTACTCTACCTTCCCGGAGTTCATTCTCCAGCGAACTCCATTTAAAATATTCTGACAAATTCCTTACAATTTCCTTTTTTATTTTATGATCTGATCTCATTAGAAATCATATAAAGACAATTCCTATTTAATATAGCTATTTGTGCAAGTATTTTACGATTAAGAAGCAACTGTCTCTTGTACAGATTGTGTATTAATCTACTATAACTATAGGATACTCTATTCCCGCGAATTACTGCATTTATCCGAGTGATCCACAAACGACGAAAATCTATCTTTTTCCTATCTCTATCTCGATGAGACGAAACCAAAGATCTTATTTTCTGTTGAATAATTGTTCGAGTAAGTCTTGAACGAGCCCCCCGAAAGCTTGATGCAAATAAACGAATTTTTGTTCTACGTCTCCGAGCTATATATCCTCGTCTAATTCTAGTCATTGAATAAATGAAACTTTCATGAATAACTAATTGATTTCCTTTCTTTCAGTTATTCTTTTCCCTTTTCCTAGTTTATTAATAACAAAACGGATTCTTCGAATGTATAAAATAAAAATTCCAATGGCTTTTGCTACTATAACCTTCCCGACCACGATTTGTCTTTTCTTTTTTTATAGTCATTTCACCTCGAAACGAGTATTGATACTAGGTATCAAAAAACAGAAAAAAGTAATAAATAGAAATGAATAACGAAATAGTGGATTCCATCGTTTCTATGGTTATGTCTTAAACGGTGAGGTCCTCTATATATACCGGAGTCCCTTACTTCATTTAATCAATGCTATTAGCAAGTTGTACAGTTTACATTCTTCGGCTCTACCTATGAATTATCTAGTAATAGGTCTTTCACAACGAGATCTACCTATACAGTAACGGTATTTAATTATGAAAATTGGATGGGGTAGCTGACCCTCTTAGTCCGTTTTTGCAAGAGTATAGGCATAAGATTTCGGCTTTGAAAATAGGATTTCCCCGCTTAATGAATAACTATTTGTTACCAATGAGGAATTTTTTCTCATCGGAAACCATAAATTTCATATACAATAGAAGAATTGAATAGATCTTTTTTTTTTTAGTTTTCGATATATAGATAGTGAACGACCTTCTTCCTTCCATTTTATACTATTCACTAGTACTGATCATTGATACTGGAAAATTTCTTTCCCTTTTTTTTCTACCAATGGTGATCTGAACGAGTCGCACATACACCCTAGTACATGTTCCTCGACGCTGAGGACATCCCCCAAGAGCGGGGGATTTCGTGACATTTCTGATTGGCTGTCTTGTGTTTCTAATAAGTTGTTTAATAGTTGGCATGTTGAATCGTATACATAATAAATGGGCTGGTTTAGATCGATCCTAACCGGATGATTATGAATTACTTCTCTATTTAATAGATGAATAGAATATTATTAAACCCGGTAATAAGTAAGAAGAGAAAATCGCAAAGTGGCGATTTGCTTAAACTTACTGCTATTTTTTTTTATTCAATCGCTACAAGATCAACAATTCCATGAGCTTGGGCTTCTGTTGCTGACATAAAAACATCCCTTTCCATATCTTCGGATACAACCCATAGGGGTTTGCCCGTTCTTTGTACATAAACTCTTGTGATGGTTTCGCGCATTTTCAGCAGTTCTTCTGCTTCCAGGATAAATTCTCCCGTTTGTGCCTCATAAAAAGAACTCGCAGGTTGATGTATCATTACCCTGATAATATAACAAATGGTTCCTCTATCTCGCATGATGAGGTGAGGAGAAGAGATAAAGAATAATAAAAAAAGAAAGATAGAATTGAGCAACCGTACAGGCATCCTTTGCGCATTGCATACGGCTATACAATGGAATTCACTTTACCTTCCATTTCCATCGAAGAAAGAGAAAAAATATAGATAGAGGGTTTATCCGATTCAGATCGGCAAATGATCCAATTACCATCCTTCCTTTCGGAGCAGTTAAAAAATACTATGATGGCTCCGTTGCTTTTTATATATTTATCTCGTCTTTGATTCAGCAATCCCAAAGTTTCTTTTTTTTTTTTTCGTACTCTTTCCTAACAATAACAGAAATATTGTTAAAAGTTTTCTGTTGTGAAAACAAAAAAGTTTGTGACGCTGAAATGGTAATGGTCACCGATAAATAAGGTAAAATCGAGAATACCCTTTATTTTATACTAATTTCATACTACTCTTTCGATATATAATCTAATGTTTTGAAAAAAAAAATTTCTCATATCGAATTCGAAGTGCCATGCTATTATTACTTAATATTCCTATTTCATATGGCGAAGGCATAGTCTTTTTTTTTTGTTCTTAAAAAACTCATTGGCGCCAAGCGTGAGGGAATGCTAGACGTTTGGTAATCTCTCCGCCGACCAGGATAAAAGATCCCATTGAAGCGGCTAATCCCATGCATATTGTATGCACATCGGGTTGCACAAATTGCATAGTATCATAAATAGCTACTCCGGGGATTACCCATCCGCCAGGAGAGTTTATAAACAAATACAGATCCTTGTTATCATTCTCTATACTGAGATATACCATAAGACCAATAAGTTGATTCGAAATCTCGCTATCAACCTCTTGGCCTAAAAAAAGTAATCTTTCTCGATAAAGTCGGTTGATTAGGATAAAATTTATATCCCTTAAGAGCCGTACATGCATCTTTTGATGCATACGGTTCAACAAAAATTGCGAAAAAAAAGAATCAATGTGTAGATTCCAGACCTCTTTCTTTTTTTTTTTCATAGTAGGGCCCTTTTCTAATCTAATTTTTGAATTTCTTAATGAAGCGGCTTTTTTTTTCTTCCATTTTTCAAGAAAGATGAGTTTTGGTTTTGTCCCCTTTCCCTCCACAAAAAATCCATTAAACTTATGAAATAAACTTCTCATTGATGTATTGTTTCATCGAGATCTAATCCAAATCACGATGTCATTTTCTTGTTCCTGAATGGGCCTTTTTTCAATTCTTTTAGGTTTATGCTCTACTCCGAGTAAAAAAAATATGCCCGATTTTTATTTGCACATATAGGACAAATGACACTAATACTACGTCTTTTTTCTACGACTTACTTCTTTTTTTTTTTCAATTCAATTCATGTCTTCTGCCAATGCCAAATATTCGACGTATTTATCATATTACTCGCTTGATTAAAAGTTTAAGACTACTCTCTTATTATATAAAAAAAAGATTTTATGATCTATAATATAAGTAGTAGTAATCATAAATATATTACCAATTGGGTTTTTTCGAAACGGAGTCTGAATACTTCATTTTATTGGTCCAACCAATCCAACCATAAATTATTCTATAGACTTTTCTAATTGATAATAGAAATTTGAATACCCTCCAAAACAAAAAAGGATATAATTTCACTTGATTTCACTTCACGCTCCAATTTTTTGATAATTCAAAATCTTTTTGGGGCGAAACAGAGGATATCTCGATCGGGGGAGAGAACGGGGAAATCCCATATGACCCGATATATCTGACAAGTCGCACTATACGTCAACCCAAGAGGCATCTTCCTCTCCAGGACTTCGAAAGGGTACTTTTGGAACACCAATAGGCATAAAATGAAAGAAAAAAGAATTAAGTACTATATTTCACTTTGATGTGGAAGCGTAACAATGCGTTTATTTTCTTAATAATATTGTCTTTTATCATATTTTATCCATAGATTGGGAAAAAAATTCTTACGAATAGGTTTTTTGAATGATTAACAAATATGTATGCATTCGTTCATAGAAAATGGGATCAACCCCCATTGCGTATTGGTACTTATCGGATATAGAATAGATCTGCTTCTCTTTGTTCCTACGAACCGAATTGTTCCATTTTTACTAAAAAAAGAATAGAACAAATATTAATCCTTTCTCCGAGATAATCCCCTGAAAAGGGGAGGTCCATAGCATATTTTTTTCCAATGCAATAAAGTTACATAGTGTCTATTTTTCGTTGATAAAGGGGTATTTACATGGGTTTGCCTTGGTATCGTGTTCATACCGTCGTATTAAATGATCCCGGCCGTTTGCTTTCTGTCCATATAATGCATACAGCTTTGGTTGCTGGTTGGGCCGGTTCGATGGCTCTATATGAATTAGCAGTTTTTGATCCCTCTGATCCCGTTCTTGATCCAATGTGGAGACAAGGTATGTTCGTTATACCCTTCATGACTCGTTTAGGAATAACCAATTCATGGGGCGGCTGGAGTATTACAGGAGGGACTATAACAAATCCGGGTATTTGGAGTTACGAAGGCGTGGCCGGTGCACATATTGTGTTTTCTGGCTTGTGCTTCTTGGCAGCCATCTGGCATTGGGTGTATTGGGATTTAGAAATATTTTGTGATGAGCGTACAGGAAAACCTTCTTTGGATTTGCCAAAAATTTTTGGAATTCATTTATTTCTTTCAGGAGTGGCTTGCTTTGGGTTTGGCGCATTTCATGTAACAGGATTGTATGGTCCTGGAATATGGGTGTCCGATCCTTATGGACTAACTGGAAAGGTACAACCTGTAAATCCAGCGTGGGGTGTAGAAGGTTTTGATCCTTTTGTTCCGGGAGGAATAGCCTCTCATCATATTGCAGCAGGTACTTTAGGCATATTAGCGGGCCTATTTCATCTTAGTGTCCGTCCGCCCCAACGTCTATATAAAGGATTACGTATGGGCAATATTGAAACCGTCCTTTCCAGTAGTATTGCTGCTGTCTTTTTTGCAGCTTTTGTTGTTGCTGGAACTATGTGGTATGGTTCAGCAACTACCCCTATCGAATTATTTGGTCCCACTCGTTATCAATGGGATCAGGGATACTTCCAGCAAGAAATATATCGAAGAGTTGGTGCTGGGCTAGCCAAAAATCAAAGTTTATCAGAAGCTTGGTCTAAAATTCCTGAAAAATTAGCTTTTTATGATTATATCGGTAATAATCCGGCAAAGGGGGGATTATTCAGAGCGGGTTCAATGGACAACGGGGATGGAATAGCTGTTGGGTGGTTAGGACATCCTATCTTTCGAGATAAAGAAGGGCGTGAACTTTTTGTACGTCGTATGCCTACTTTTTTTGAAACATTTCCGGTTGTTTTGGTAGACGGAGACGGAATTGTTCGAGCCGACGTTCCTTTTCGAAGGGCGGAATCAAAGTATAGTGTTGAACAAGTGGGTGTAACTGTTGAGTTCTATGGCGGGGAACTCAATGGAGTCAGTTATAGTGATCCTGCTACTGTGAAAAAATATGCTAGACGTGCCCAATTAGGTGAAATTTTTGAATTAGATCGTGCTACTTTGAAATCCGATGGTGTTTTTCGTAGCAGTCCAAGGGGTTGGTTTACTTTTGGACATGCTTCGTTTGCTCTGCTCTTCTTCTTCGGACACATTTGGCATGGTGCTAGAACCTTGTTCAGAGATGTTTTTGCTGGTATTGACCCCGATTTGGATGCTCAAGTGGAATTTGGAACATTCCAAAAACTTGGAGATCCAACTACAAGAAGACAAGTAGTCTGATACAAGATTTCTCTCTTATCTTTTTCCTTTATTTTTTTGTCTTGCTCTTTGGGAGATAATCCCAAATAAACAGAACAGGTATGGAAGCTATAATTGTAAAGCACGATCGAATTTATGGAAGCATTGGTTTATACATTCCTCTTAGTCTCGACTCTAGGGATAATTTTTTTCGCTATCTTTTTTCGAGAACCACCTAAAGTTCCAACTAAAAAGGTGAAATGATTTTTCATTATATCAATTGAATTGAAGTAATGAGCCTCCCAATGTTGGGCGGCTCATTACTTCAACTAGTCCCCGTGTTCTTCGAATGGATCTCTTAATTGTTGAGAGGGTTGCCCAAAAGCAGTATATAAGGCGTACCCAGTAAAACTTACAAGTAAACCAGATATAGAGATGGCGACTAGGGTTGCTGTTTCCATTATTATATAATTTCAAGACCAAAATGGATCTATGATAAGATCGTTTATTTACAACGGAATGGTATACAAAGTCAACAGATCTCAATGAATACAAAATAGGATTTATGGCTACGCAAACCGTTGAGGGTAGTTCTAGATCTGGACCAAGACGAACTATTGTAGGGGATTTATTGAAACCATTGAATTCAGAATATGGTAAAGTAGCTCCTGGATGGGGAACTACTCCTTTGATGGGTGTCGCAATGGCTCTATTTGCAGTATTCCTATCTATTATTTTGGAAATTTATAATTCTTCTGTTTTACTGGACGGAATTTCAATGAATTAGATTCACAAGAAACGTGAATTCTTAGCTTTTCAATACAAAGTAAAGCATTTAGGTTTCGGATTTTTATATCATTATATTATTTTTTTATTGGTAGTTCGATCGTGGAATTTCTTTCTTTCTTTCTGTATTTCCGGAATATGAGTGTGTGACTTGTTATAATTGATACTATTGATAGTACAGAAAATGGATCTGTCATCTTTATATAGATGGTTTTACCTCGTCGGATATTCATTCGAGTATCTGGAGCACGAAATAGATCACAAAATATTAACTATGATTCATACTTAATATTCAGACCCCGTGACCGGACTCCAAAAAATTTTCCAAAACGTTATAAATCAAAAGATTTTTCTTCTTTTTCAAAAGATTTCCCCTTTTTTTTGATCAAAGGACAAAACTTTCTTTGGATTTTTAGTCATTATATCTATTCATTGAATAAGTGATGATCCAATGGTTCTTACTCAGGGAATCTTTGGACTTCGTTTGAAGAATCATCGCGGTTCTAGTATGAATCTGAGGTTTGAATCAATTCATAGGGTCTTAACAAGGGAATTCCTATCAATAATAAAGAAAAGAAGAGTAAAGCTGCATTACACACAAAAAAAGAAATAAAAATAACAAATCAAAGAAAAAGAAGTAGGTAAATAGAAGATTCAAGAGGCCTGTAACGATCAACATAAAGACGAATGAGCCGACTTGATATTTTGGCATTACAACCACAAATAAGAGCTTTCGTATTTTTACTGGTTCGTATCTTCAGAGAAGTTA
>CM024680.1:72500-75000 GCA_014182725.1 Eucalyptus brandiana | reverse complement strand
ATTTCGTATAGAGGTTATTATGTCAGCAATAGTGTCCCTACCCATGATAAACTAAATTTTTGGTTGCCTCCCATTTTTGATATAATCAACATGCTATTTTTTATTTATTTTTTCATTTTTATATTTTTGTTATTAAATAAAGGGATATACGTCCGATACAACCTAATCCACTAATTACTCTATTTTATCCAAATACTATGTATAATATAACTATATTATGTATGATCTCATCTTATAATACCTCAGGTGCTAATGAAACTATTTTAGTGAAATTTAACTGTCTCAATTCTCGGGCAATCGCACCAAAAACTCGAGTTCCTTTTGGATTTCCTTCTTGATCAATCACAACTGCAGCATTATCATCATATCGTATTATCATACCGTTGTCACGTTTAAGTTCTTTACAAGTACGTACAATTACAGCTCTGATCACCTCTGATCTTTCTAGAGGTGTGTTTGGTAATGCTTCCTTGATCACAGCAACAATAATGTCACCGATATGAGCATATCGGCGATTACTAGCTCCTATGATTCTAATACACATTAATTCTCGGGCCCCGCTGTTATCCGCTACATTCAAATGGCTTTGAGGTTGAATCATATCATTTTTGAATCTGTTCTTTCAATGTTAATCCAAAGGGCGAAGTAAAAAAAAAAAGAAATATTGTTTGTCAAAAAGAAACCTGCAATTTTTTTTTATCCCCAAGACTTCTTTTCTTTGGTTCTACGTTCCTATCCCGAAATAATAAATTGAGTTCGTATAGGCATTTTGGACGCCGCTATTGAAATAGCCTTTCTGGCTATATTTTCTGCTACTCCGCCCATTTCATAAAGTATTCGACCTGGTTTAACGACAGCTACCCAATATTCGGGAGATCCTTTACCCGAACCCATACGTGTTTCCGTAGGTCTTACCGTAACTGGTTTGTCTGGAAATATACGTACCCATATTTTTCCACCACGGCGCACATTTCTTGTCATTGCTCGTCGCCCTGCTTCTATTTGTCTAGATGTGATCCAAGCGGGTTCAAGTGCCTGAAGAGCATATTTACCGAAACAAATACGATTACCTCGATAAGATATTCCTTTCATTCTTCCTCTATGTTGTTTTCGAAATCTGGTTCTTTTAGGGTTATAGTTGATGGTTCTTTCTCAATTCCATCTCTACTACAGAATCGGACATGAGAGTTTCTTCTCATCCGGCTCATCGCGAATGAAACGATTCGAATTTGAGAATTTTATGAAAATATACTGAATCATGGATTCTTTGAGATTTCATCTAATCTATTAGAAATTTCTATATCTTGTTTGGATATATACTTAAACATGTATTTTTTTTTTCTAGATAATTATTTCTATTTCTAGATAGTGAGATAATGTGGTTTTTTTCTAACGAATCTTTATTTTGTTTTGCCTTTGATCATATTATCATATTGGATCGGACAAGATTGAGTAATCTAATAAAAACCTTCGCGGGCGAATATTTACTCTTTCAATATCTATTTTAGTTGTAGGGTTAGCTCATGAATTCTCGGAATAAATGAATTGGTCCCTGGTTCGTTCCGCCATCCTACCTAATGAATTATTAGGATTCATTTTTCAATAGAATCTTACGTATTCATAGGTTTCATCGTTCCCGTCGCTTCGCAATTAATGGTTAGGTTTGAATTCTACAATGGAGCCCTTCATGAAATTTGTTCTTGAGTCAATCTTTTTAGTCTTTATTGGCTCGAGGCTCTTGATTTTTTTCTATGAATAGATTCATATACTTATGGATGAATCAGTATTGATGCTTTATTACACTGCCTTTTATGAGATGACTCATAAACCTTACATATATTGGAATCCTATATCATTGATATTCTTTTTCTTTCTTTCTCTCAACCTTCCCTTTATCTGCATACTTTTTTTATATCATAATCAGATTGATTTTTTTTTTGTTTATGTAAGAAAGATTTCAGTTGCTACAATGATATGACCAATATATCATATCTTGACTGCTTTTTTGTATCCAGATAATGTGAAACGATGAGTTGGTTATTAGTTATATAGTTATTAGTTCACAGTAGGGGTCTGTCCATTTTTTTGGAATTCTATCCTATAAAAAAAAACCAACGAGTCGCACACTAAGCATAGCAATTATATGAAATCATCAATCAAATTTTTATTCAAACCTATAGAATTGCTTATTTTTTTTATTTAAGAGAAAAAGCATGAAAAGAAAAAGTTTTTTTTGATTCTATTTTTTTTTATCAATGGATATAGTGTAAAGAGTAAAGCCAGGGAAAGTATTCTTATTCCCAAAATATCCAAATTTTGATGCCTAATACTCCATAAACCGTTCGGACTCCATAGGAACAATAATCAATTTTAGCTCGAATGGTTTGTAGAGGAACCCTACCTTCTCTCATCCATTCGACACGTGCAATTTCTTTTCCGTCGAGGCGACCTGCAATTTGTACTTGAATTCCTTTTGTATCTGCCTGTTCGGTTAATTCAA
>CM024680.1:62500-67500 GCA_014182725.1 Eucalyptus brandiana | reverse complement strand
TTTTGTCCCTTCCAGGCGATCGGAAAATAAAGAAATAGTTAATATATTCAAGATAATTACGTATTTACAAAATACCGTCTCAATTCATCCTATTTCATCAGATCCGGGATGTGATATGGTTCCGAAGGATGAACTGGATATGCACAGTTCCCATAAGATTTCATTCTTGAACAAAAATACATTTTTTGATTTATTTCATCTGTTCCATGACCGGAACAGGGGGGGATACACGTTACACCACGATTTTGAATCAGAAGAGAGATTTCAAGAAATGGCAGATCTATTCACTCTATCAATAAGCGAGCCGGATCTGGTGTATCATAAGGGATTTGCCTTTTCTATGGATTCTTACGTATTGGATCAAAAACAATTCTTGAATGAGGTATTCAACTCCAGGGATGAATCGAAAAAGAAATCTTTATTGGTTCTACCTCCTCTTTTTTATGAAGAGAATGAATCTTTTTATCGAAGGATCAGAAAAAAATGGGTCCGGATCTCCTGCGGGAATGATTTGGAAGATCCAAAACCAAAAATAGTGGTATTTGCTAGCAACAACATAATGGAGGCAGTCAATCAATATAGATGGATCCGAAATCTGATTCAAATCCAATATAGCACCTATGGGTACATAAGAAATGTATGGAATCGATTCTTTTTAATGAATAGATCCGATCGCAACTTCGAATATGGAATTCAAAGGGATCAAATAGGAAATGATACTTTGAATCATAGAACGATAATGAAATATACGATCAACCAACATTTATCGAATTTGAAAAAGAGTCAGAAGAAATGGTTCAATCCTCTTATTTTTATTTCTCGAACCGAGAGATCCGTGAATCGGGATCCTAATGCATATAGATACAAATGGTCCAATGGGAGCAAGAATTTCCAGGAACATTTGGAACATTTCGTTTCTAAGCAGAAGAGCCGTTTTCAAGTAGTCTTCGATCGATTACGTATTAATCAATATTCGATTGATTGGTCTGAGGTTATCGACAAAAAAGATTTGTCTAAGTCACTTCGTTTCGTTTTGTCCAAGTTACTTCTCTTTTTGTCCAAGTTTCTTCTTTTTTTTGTCTAACTCACTTCCTTTTTTCTTTGTGAGTTTCGGGAATACCCCCATTCATAGGTCCGAGATCCACGTCTATGAATTGAAAGGTCCGAATGATCAACTCTGCAATCAGTTGTTAGAATCAATAGGTCTTCAAATCGTTCATTTGAAAAAATGGAAACCATTATTATTGGATGATCATGATACTTCCCAAAAATCGAAATTATTGATCAATGGAGGAACAATATCACCATTTTTTTTCAATAAGATACCAAAGTGGATGATTGACTCATTCCATACTAGAAATAATCGCAGGAAATCTTTTGATAACACGGATTCCTATTTCTCAATGATATCCCACGATCAAGACAATTGGCTGAATCCCGTGAAACCATTTCATAGAAGTTCATTGATATCTTCTTTTTATAAAGCAAATCGACTTCGATTCTTGAATAATCCACATCACTTCTGCTTCTATTGTAACAAAAGATTCCCCTTTTATGTGGAAAGGGCCCGTATCAATAATTCTGATTTTACATATGGACAATTCCTCAATATCTTGTTCATTCGCAACAAAATATTTTCTTTGTGCGGCGGTAAAAAAAAATACGCTTTTTTGGAGAGAGATACTATTTCACCAATCGAGTCACAGGTATCTAACATATTCATACCTAACGATTTTCCACAAAGTGGTGACGAAAGGTCTAACTTGTACAAATCTTTCCATTTTGCAATTCGATCCGATCCATTAGTTCGTAGAGCTATTTACTCGATCGCAGACATTTCTGGAACACCTCTAACAGAGGGACAAATAGTCAATTTTGAAAGAACTTATTGTCAACCTCTTTCAGATATGAATCTATCTGATTCAGAAGGGAAGAACTTGTATCAGTATCTCAATTTCAATTCAAACATGGGTTTGATTCACACTCCATGTTCTGAGAAATATTTACCATCCGAAAAGAGGAAAAAACGGAGTCTTTGTCTAAAGAAATGCGTTGAGAAAGGACAGATGTATAGAACCTTTCAACGAGATAGTGCTTTTTCAACTCTCTCAAAATGGAATCTATTCCAAACATATATGCCATGGTTCCTTACCTCGACAGGGTACAAATATCTAAATTGGATATTTTTAGATACTTTTTCAGACCTATTGCCGATACTAAGTAGCAGTCAAAAATTTGTATCCATTTTTCATGATATTATGCATGGATCAGATATATCATGGCAAATTCTTCAGAAAAAATTCTGTCTTCCACAATGGAATCTGATAAGTGAGATTTCGAGTAAGTGTTTACATAATCTTCTTCTGTCCGAAGAAATGATTCATCGAAATAATGAGTCACCATTGATATCGACCCATCTGAGATCTCCAAATGTTCGGGAGTTCCTCTATTCAATCCTTTTCCTTCTTCTTGTTGCTACATATATCGTTCGTACACATCTTCTCTTTGTTTCCCGAGCCTATAGTGAGTTACAGACAGAGTTCGAAAAGGTCAAATCTTGGATGATTCCATCATACATGATGGAGTTGCGAAAACTTCTGGATAGGTACCCTACATCTGAACTGAATTCTTTCTGGTTAAAGAATCTCTTTCTAGTTGCTCTGGAAAAATTAGGAGATTCTCTAGAAGAAATACGGGGTTCTGCTTCTGGCGGCAACATGCTATGGGGTGGTGGTCCCGCTTATGGGTTCAAATCAATACGTTCTAAGAAGAAATATTGGAATATCAATCTCATCGATCTCATAAGTATCATACCAAATCCCATCCATCGAATCACTTTTTCGAAAAAGACGAGACATCTAAGTCATACAAGTAAAGAGATCTATTCATTGATAAGAAAAAGAAAAAATGTGAACGGTGATTGGATTGATGATAAAATAGAATCCTGGGTCGCGAACAGTGATTCGATTGATGATAAAGAAAGAGAATTCTTGGTTCAGTTTTCCACCTTAACGACAGAAAAAGGGATTGATCAAATTCTATTGAGTTTGACTCATAGTGATCATTTATCAAAGAATGACTCTGGTTATCAAATGATTGAACAACCGGGAGCAATTTACTTACGATACTTAGTTGACATTCATAAAAAGTATCTAATGAATTATGAGTTCAATACATTCTGTTTAGCAGAAAGACGGATATTCCTTGCTCATTATCAGACAATCACTTATTCACAAACCTCGTGTGGGACTAATAGTTTTCATTTCACATCTCATGGAAAACCCTTTTCGCTCCGCTTAGCCCTATCCCCTTCTAGGGGTATTTTAGTGATAGGTTCTATAGGAACTGGACGATCCTATTTGGTCAAATACCTAGCGACAAACTCCTATGTTCCTTTCATTACAGTATTTCTGAACAAGTTCCTGGATAACCAGCCTAAAGGTTTTCTTATTGATGATATCGATATTGAGGATAGTGACGATATTGAGGATAGTGACGATATTGATCGTGACCTTGATACGGAGCTGGAGCTTCTAACTAGGATGAATGCGCTAACTATGGATATGATGCCGGAAATAGACCGATTTTATATTACCCTTCAATTCGAATTAGCAAAAGCAATGTCTCCTTGCATAATATGGATTCCAAACATTCATGATCTGGATGTGAATGAGTCGAATTACTTATCCCTCGGTCTATTAGTGAACTATCTCTCCAGGGATTGTGAAAGATGTTCCACTCAAAATATTCTTGTTATTGCTTCGACTCATATTCCCCAAAAAGTGGATCCCGCTCTAATAGCTCCGAATAAATTAAATACATGCATTAAGATACGAAGGCTTCTTATTCCACAACAACGAAAGCACTTTTTCACCCTTTCATATACTAGGGGATTTCACTTGGAAAAGAAGATGTTCCATACTAATGGATTCGGGTCCATAACCATGGGTTCCAATGTACGAGATCTTGTAGCACTTACCAATGAGGCCCTATCGATTAGTATTACACAAAAAGAAATCAATTCTAGACACTAATACAATTAGATCTGCTCTTCATAGACAAACTTGGGATTTGCGATCCCAGGTAAGATCGGTTCAGGATCATGGGATCCTTTTCTATCAGATAGGAAGGGCTGTTGCACAAAATGTACTTCTAAGTAATTGCCCCATAGATCCTATATCTATCTATATGAAGAAGAAATCATGTAACGAAGGGGATTCTTATTTGTACAAATGGTACTTCGAACTTGGAACGAGCATGAAGAAATTAACGATACTTCTTTATCTTTTGAGTTGTTCTGCCGGATCGATCGCTCAAGACCTTTGGTCTCTACCCGGACCCGATGAAAAAAATGAGATCACTTCTTATGGACTCGTTGAGAATGATTCTGATCTAGTTCATGGCCTATTAGAAGTAGAAGGCGCTCTGGTGGGATCCTCGCGGACAGAAAAAGATTACAGTCAGTTTGATAATGATCGAGTGACATTGCTTCTTCGGCCCAAACCAAGGAATCCCTTAGATATGATGCAAAATGGATCTTGTTCTATCGTTGATCAGAGATTTCTCTATGAAAAATACGAATCGGAGTTTGAAGAAGGGGAAGGAGAAGGAGTCCTCGACCCGCAACAGATAGAGGAGGACTTATTCAATCACATAGTTTGGGCTCCTAGAATATGGCGCCCTTGGGGCTTTCTATTTGATTGTATCGAAAGGCCCAATTCATTGGGATTTCCCTACTGGGCCAGGTCATTTCGGGGCAAGCGGATCATTTATGATGAAAAGGAGGAGCTTCAAGAGAATGATTCGGAGTTCTTGCAGAGTGGAACCATGCAGTACCAGACACGAGATAGATCTTCCAAAGAACAAGGCTTTTTTCGAATAAGCCAATTCATTTGGGACCCTGCAGATCCACTCTTTTTCCTATTCAAAGATCAGCCCTTTGTCTCTGTGTTTTCACATCGAGAATTCTTTGCAGATGAAGAGATGTCAAAGGGGCTTCT
>CM024680.1:27500-45000 GCA_014182725.1 Eucalyptus brandiana | reverse complement strand
GAAAAACAAGGGATGAATTCAACTTTCAAGAGACATTCTATAAAGATAGCCAAGTTTATAAAACTTCTTATATGGATAGGAATAAAAATAAAGAGAATTCGAAGTTAGAAATATTTAAATTGAAAGAAGATCCATTTTTTTTATGGTTTGAAAAACAAAAAAAAAAATGAAATTCTTATTCGATTTAATAGTTGGAATAATTAATTTCTTATTTCTTTAATAATTAATTTCTTATTTCATTTTTTTTTTTGTTGAAAAAAAAAATAGAACTTATATCAAATTAAAAAAAAAAAACAAAAAGGAATAAATTAATAAAAAAATTAATACAAACAATAAATACAATAAGAGATAAGAAGAGATGCGACCGCACCCTACATATTTGATACCTTCTCCGAAAAAGAAACTTGTAAGACCGAAACCATTCGTAATTCCATCAATTGCTCGTCTATCCAAAAAATGAATTAGTTCAGCTAGTCCTCTTATACCCTGAGTTAAGGATATTGTATAAAAAGCATCTATGTAACCACGATTATATGACCAATCATATATCCCATTTCTTATTCTGTCCCCTAAAATTCTATTAGGACCTCTTTTAGAAAACGAATTTAGTAAGTTCAAATTTTGTAAAGATGAATAAATAGGCTTATATAAAAAAGACGCTATAAATATTCCGAAAAAAGCTATACTGACAGAAAAACTTGCATTTGTCACAAATTCATACCAATCCACCGAATTATTTGAATTCGGATGTAAAAGGTTTATAGACGGATTTAACAATTTAGATAATATATCCAAATGAATTTCTTCTTGATTAAAAGCAAAGGGAATTCCTACGACCCCAACAAACAAAGTAAATAGCACTAATATAACCATAGAAAATAACATGGTATTGTCCGATTCATGAGGATAAGAGAAAGTATTTTTAGTGACAAAATTAGTAATAGTAATAAAAGGTCGTATCCTGTTTTTTCCATTACCATCAATTTGATATGTCTTATTCGAAAAAAAAGAAGCCCTTTCATTATTATTCATTGTCAATAAACTTAATAAACAAAAATGATTTTTAATCGTTTTTGGCACTTCTTTTCCCCATAGAGATATTGAATAGCAGGAACTACTTTTTTGACCATTGTAATTTTGAAAATGAACATTGAAATGTCCCTCAAAAGTAAGTAAATAGATTCGAAACATATAAAATGCGGTTAATCCTGCTGTGGAACAAGCTATTATTGCGAAAATAGGTGAATACAACCAACTATCATTAAGAATTTCATCTTTGGACCAAAAACAAGCAAGGGGGGGAATACCACAAAGAGAAAGTGTACCTACTAAAAAAGCAGTTTTTGTAATTGGTACATGCTTTTTTAAACCTCCCATAAGAACCATATTCTGACTTTTATCTGGAGAATATCCAACAATAGCTTCCATTGAATGAATAATTGATCCGGATCCTAAAAACAACAATGCTTTTGAATAAGCATGAGTAACCAAATGAAATAAAGCGGCTCGATAAGACCCCATACCTAGAGCTAACATCATATAACCCAATTGAGACATTGTAGAATAAGCTAAACCTCTTTTAATATCTTTTTGAGCAAGAGCTAAAGTAGCTCCTAATAATACTGTTATTATACCTATTAAAGATATGAAATTCATTATGTAAGGTATGATTATAAAAAGAGGAAGAAGTCGAGCTACAAGAAAAATGCCCGCTGCTACCATAGTAGCGGCATGTATAAGAGCCGAAATGGGAGTAGGGCCTTCCATGGCATCAGGTAACCATACATGAAGGGGGAATTGTGCCGATTTCGCAACTGCACCTGCAAATAAAAGAAAGGCACACAAAGTAAGAAATAAAAAAGGAACCTCATTATTATAAATTAAGTTATTCAATATTTGGAACAAATCCCGAAATTCAAAACTACCGGTTATCCAATAAAGACCTAAAATTCCTAATAATAAACCAAAATCGCCTACACGATTCGTTACAAACGCTTTTTGACAAGCAGTCGCCGCACTAGGTCGTGTGAACCAAAAACCTATTAATAGATAAGAACACATTCCAACTAATTCCCAAAAAATATAAATTTGTATCAAATTCGAACTAGTAACTAATCCCAACATGGAAGTATTGAAAAAACTCATATAAGCAAAAAATCTCAAATATCCTTGATCATGAGCCATATAATTGTCACTATAAAAAAGAACCAAAATTCCGACAGTAGTAATTAATATTAACATAATAGAAGTAAGTGGATCTATTAAGTGACCGAACTCTAAAGAAAAATCATTATTAATGGTCCAAGACCATACATATTGATAGATAAAACTTCTATTTATTTGCTGAATAGATAGATAGACCGAAAGTATCATAACTATACTTAACAAGAAAATACTAGGAAAAGCCCACATACGGCGAAGATTTTTTGTTGCCGTTGGAAAAAGTAGAAGTCCCACTCCTATTAACATAGGAACTGGAAGTGGAATGAAGGGGATAATCCATGAATATTGATATGTATATTCCATAAAAAAACCTTTTTATTTTTAATTAATTCTTTATAATTCACCGGCTCTTATATCTTTTTATAGGTTCAATAAAAAATCAAGATATGGAATACTTAAATAGAATTTTCTATTCCTAATTATTCTGAATCTTTCTTCTTTAACCAATATTTCAAATATTCAAATCAAGAAGTTAGAATTGGTCAAATGATATGAATATGATCAAGTTACTATTTATATTTAAAATGAAATAAGACAATAATTCATTTTATTAATATTGAATATTAAGTAAAATTTTTATGAAAATGAAGAAAAAAATTCAATTATTATTACGTATTACGATAATTTATATGCATAGAGCAAATAACTACACCAAAATCGAGTAGTTAATACATTACTTTATTTTGATAGAAATAATAGGATGGTCCATACCAAAACGGGCGCAATAAAAAAAAGAACTCGTTTTTTTTATTAGTTCGTTTATTCATAATCATTAACTAATTCATGATAGAACTGATTATACTCCATTCGAATAAAAGATATTTTTTTTTCTTTGTAGAAAACGCTAGAATATCCCACACTTTTCTTTCAATACCAGGGAGAAGAAATAGAATTAAAAGAAAAGACGAAATTACTAAGATAACTTTTAGAAAATCATGTATTCTTTGATTAACTACTAGTTTAATTCAAATTTTTAAATCCAAAAAATGTGTACTCGTTCTTTTCTTTTGAGTTTGACCAACTAATAAAAAACTAAAGTAATTTCAGTAATTTGGAATTTGTTAGGTAAGGATTGGTTTTTTTTGAACTTTTCGGTGTATTTTGTTACATGTATAAATATAGCACGACGAAAATAGACAGAGATATAAAAAAAAGAAAAAATGGAATTGTTTGACCAATAGATGTCTTTCACATTCAACTAGAGAAATGAATAACTTTTTTTCAAATTTTTAATGGCAGTTCCAAAAAAAAGTACTTCTATATCAAAAAAACGTATTCGTAAAAACATTTGGAAAAAGAAGGTATATCGGGCAGCGTTGAAAGCTTTTTCCTTAGCGAAGTCTCTTTCTACCGGGAATTCAAAAAGTTTTTTTGTACGACAATTAAATAGTCAAACACTAGATTAACTAATCTTAATCTGAAAATGGTACTTTTTTTTTTAAAAAAAAAAAAGATACAAGGTTTCACTTTTTTTTTGAATATGTTTTATCCGGTGGGGATTCTTATTTTCCTCATCGGTACAATTATCTGTCATATCATCATAATAAATAATAAAATTACAAAAAAAGTTTTTTCTTAGACAAAATGTTCAGTTCAGTCCAATATCGAATTCGTTTTCGAAATCCTAAATAAAATTCTTTACATGACGAAAAACCAACCTAAGGCCTAAGGGTTAATATAAAGCTCTACAAATAGTTAAATAAAAAAATTTTGAATGTCACACTGTACTGTGATCCATAAAAAGACTTTTTTTGTTCATTGATAAAAAAAGTGCATCTTCGATTTATAAAATCAGATAAATGAGAAATGAATTTTAAAATTAAAAAATGAAATGATAATAAAGATTTTTATGGGGAACGCTTCAATCCATATTGAAACGAAACGAGTTTTTTCTCATCACTTTGAATGAAAATGAAAAAAAAAAATATTGAATTGACTCCTTCAATCTCGACGATTAAATAATAATAGATTATTATTATTTCGAGTACGCCGCTATGGTGAAATCGGTAGACACGCTGCTCTTAGGAAGCAGTGCTAGAGCATCTCGGTTCGAGTCCGAGTGGCGGCATGGCATCTTCTAAAACAAATGGAATAAGTCCTATAATAAATTCAATTCCTGATTTCAATGCCGTAGAATTGGTTTACCCCACTTTTTCATTTTAATAAAAATAAATTTATGATATTTTCCACCTTAGAACATATATTAACTCATATATCCTTTTCGATCATTTCAATAGTAATTACTATTTTTTTGATAAGCTTATCGGTCGATGAAATCGTAGGACTATATGATTCGTCAGAAAAAGGCATGATAGCTACTTTTTTCTGTATAACAGGCTTATTAGTCACTCGTTGGATTTATTCGGGACATTTCCCGTTAAGTGATTTATATGAATCATTAATTTTTCTTTCATGGAGTTTCTCCGTTATTCATATGGTTCCGTATTTTAAAAAACATAAAAATTATTTAAGCACAATAACCGCGCCAAGTACTATTTTTACCCAAGGTTTTGCTACTTCGGGTCTTTTAACTGAAATGCATCAATCCGAAATAGTAGTACCTGCTCTCCAATCCCAATGGTTAATGATGCATGTAAGTATGATGATATTGGGCTACGCAGCTCTTTTATGTGGATCATTATTATCAGTAGCTCTCTTAGTCATTACATTGCGAAAAGCCATAAGGGTTTTTAGTAAAAAAAACAATTTTTTAAATGAGTCATTTTCCTTTGTCGAGATCCAATACATGAATGAAAGAAGCAATGTTTTACTAACCACTTCTTTTTGTTCTTCTCGAAATTATTACAGGGCTCAACTGATTCAACAACTAGATCAGTGGAGTTATCGTATTATTAGTCTAGGGTTTATCTTTTTAACCATAGGTATTCTTTCGGGAGCAGTATGGGCTAATGAGGCATGGGGGTCATATTGGAATTGGGACCCAAAGGAAACTTGGGCATTTATTACTTGGACCCTATTTGCGATTTATTTACATACTCGAACAAATAAAAATTGGGAAAGTTTAAATTGCGCAATTGTGGCTTCTATAGGCTTTCTTATAATTTGGATATGCTATTTTGGGGTTAATTTATTAGGAATAGGATTACATAGTTATGGTTCATTTAATTTACATTAAGATCTAATAAAATTCAAAAAAATCCCGACAAATACAAACATAGAACAAGCCAAGCCTATATAGAAATAGAATAGAAAAATAAGTAAGAATACAAGATAAGAAAACTTCCTACTTCATGTAGGCTGTCGAGAACCATTTGAATCACTACAATACTTGATTCAAAAGGTTCTCATAAAGACCAAAAATATCTGTTTACAATTCCAATTTTTTTTTACTTAACTTACTTAAGAGAAAAAAGACTTTTTTTTCATTGTACAACGAACAATATTAAAAATAATAATAGGATTACTTTTTTATTTTTTCTTTTATTGATGAAAACTATTGATAAAAATAATTCGATATAATAGCTTCGACTTTGTCAACAGATAGTGAAAGAACGAAATCTGGATAAATACCAATAGCTATTATTGGTAGAAGAATAGAGATGGAAACAAATAACTCTCGCGGCCCAAAATCAAAAAAATAAGAGTTTGGAACATTAAATAACTTGTATCCATAGAACATTTGGCGTAACATAGATAATAAATAAATAGGAGTTAATATCATTCCAATTGCCATTACAAAAGTAATTAGTATTTTTGGCATTAAAAGATATTGTTGGCTGGTAATTATTCCAAAAAATACTATCAATTCTGCAAGAAAACCACTCATACCTGGTAATGCAAGGGAAGCCATTGATAAGATACTAAACATCGTGAATATTTTTGGAAGGTGGATAGCCATTCCACCCATTTCGTCGAGATAAACAAGACGTATTCGATCATAACTCGTTCCTGCCAAGAAAAAAAGAGCAGCGCCGATAAATCCATGAGAGATTATTTGTAAAATGGCTCCATTGAGTCCCGTATCAGTTATCGAGCCAATTCCAATAATTATGAAACCCATATGAGATACAGAGGAATAGGCTATTCTTTTTTTTAAATTACGTTGACCAGGAGATGTTAAAGCTGCATAGATTATTTGGATTGCGCCTACTATAATCAACCAGGGAGAAAATATAGAATGAGCATGAGGTAATAATTCCATATTGATTCGAACCAACCCATATGCTCCCATTTTTAATAAAATTCCGGCTAGAAGCATACAAGTACTATAATGTGCCTCTCCATGGGTGTCTGGTAACCATGTATGTAAGGGTATAATCGGTAATTTAACAGAAAAAGCAATAAGAAATCCAATATAGAGTATTATTTCCAGTGCCACCGGATACGATTGATTAGCTAATGTTTCCAAATTTAATGTTGGTTCGTTGGAACCATATAAACCAATACCCAGAACCCCTATTAATAGAAAAATGGAACCTCCCGCAGTGTACAAAATAAATTTTGTAGCGGAATACAGACGTTTCTTTCCCCCCCACATCGCTAGAAGTAGATAAACGGGAATTAATTCTAACTCCCACATGATGAAAAAAAGTAAAAGGTCTCGAGAAGAAAATGATCCTATTTGGCCGCTGTACATTGCTAACATCAGGAAATGGAATAATCGGGAATCTCGAGTAACTGGCCGAGCCGCTAAAGTAGCTAAAGTGGTGATAAATCCCGTCAGTAAAATAGGTCCTATAGAAAGTCCATCTATTCCCAATCTCCAGTAAAAATCAAAAAAATTAATCCATTTATAATCCTCTGTTAATTGGGTTAATGGATCGTTCAATTGGAAATGATAACAGAATGTATAGGTAGTTAAAAGGAGCTCTAAAGTGCATATGCATATAGTATACCACCTTATTACCTTATTTCCTCTATGAGGTAGAAAGAAAATTAAAGAACCTGCGAATATCGGCAAAAGTACAATTATTGTTAACCAAGGAAAATAATTCGTGATAAAGACAAGATACACTTGGACAAAAAAACCCGTACTCAATAAAGAAAAAAGAATAATATATTATCTATTTTCGAGCACGGGTTTTTGTCGGTAAAAAAAAATCAATTGTATTCAAAATGTATTTACGTGGTTTTTTCTGGAACGTATTAATACGCTAGACCCATGCTTCGAGTTGTTTCATGCCATAAATAAACTCGAACGCTCAAAAAATCCGTTGGACAGGCGGATTCACATCTCTTACAACCGACACAGTCCTCTGTTCTTGGAGCAGAAGCAATTTGCTTAGCTTTACATCCATCCCACGGTATCATTTCTAATACATCTGTTGGGCAGGCTCGCACACATTGAGTACATCCTATACATGTATCATAAATCTTTACTGAATGTGACATCGGATCTATAAGTTTTTGAATGTCATCAATTTTCGATCTAGTAAACTTGGAAATGGATCATATATTTAGACACTAGATGAATCAATGGATTTTACCATAATTTTTCTAATCAATCTAATTCCGGATCGAGTCATGAGATTGGCCCAAGATACTTTGATTTTTTACGTTTTTCTCAAACCTACGTATTATACATACTAATTTGAATTGATGAATATTCTAATTTCTATAATTAATAATATATAATTAATTAATACTACTTATTTATTCATTTATTCAACAAATTCGATTGATTGATACGAGTTGATTTTCTGTTACGATAAATTGACGAAACAATAGCTAACCCAATAGCTGCTTCGGCGGCTGCAATAGCTATAACAAAAATGGAGAAAATATCTCCTTTTAATTGTCGACTATCAAAAAAATCTGAAAATGTTACAAAATTTATATTAACCGCATTGAGGATAAGTTCAAGACACATAAGGGCCCTAACCATATTTCGACTCGTGATCAATCCATAGATACCAATAGAAAATAAATAGGCACTCAAAACAAGTACATGTTCGAGTATCATTGACCAGCTCCTTATTAATTTGGATTCATTTCAATATGAACAAGAATTCAACGTATTCAATTGACTATAATATAACAAGTACAAAACAAAGGAATAGATTGATATTTGGTAATGGATCAAAATAAAGAATTTATATTTTATACATGAACAGTTTTCAAATATTTTTGAAGATAAATGGATTTGATAACAGAAAACAAAGTTGAATTTTGATTGCTAGTAATAGTTATAAAGATTTATCATTGACGAGCAACAGCAATTGCACCTATCAAAGCAACTAAAAGAATTATGGAAATGAGTTCAAATGGAAGAAAAAAATCTGTTGATAAATGAATTCCAATTTGTTGACTATTACCTATCAAATCTTGCTCGATAATCTGGTTTGACTTTGTCGTCCAGATAATCCCGTACCAAGACGTATCTAAAATAGTAGTCATTAGTGAAACCAAAATACTTGTACAAACCAACGAAGTAATCCCATCTCCAACAGTCCAAAGATTCAAATCTTTGTAATATTCTGAACCATTCATGAACATCACAGCAAATAGAATTAAAACGTTTATAGCTCCTACATAAATAAGGAGCTGCGCAGCCGCTACAAAATGGGAGTTTGATAGAATATAAAATAAGGATATACAAACAAGAACCAATCCCAAGGAAAAGGCAGAATAAATTGGATTGGTAAGTAATACCACTCCTAGACTTCCTAATATAAGACCTGATCCCAGAAAAACTAAAAGAAAATCATGTATTGGTCCAGGCAAATCCATTATTATATGTAAAAGAAAAATAAATTGAAATGTTTTTCATGATTTTATTGACTCGACAAGGAATTTTTTTAGGATATGCTCCTAATTGCATTTAATTCAAATCGAATGGATTAAAAATGGGTCTAGGTCCAATTAGTGGACCAATATAATATGGTTTTCTCTTTACCCAAAAAATGGAAAAAGGGTAATTTAGCTCAAAACTGAAATTATATTATTAGATTCAATTTTCAATCTAACTTTAATCGTACTTTTTACCAACTAATCAACAGTTAATTGGAATTTATAGTTATTGACCAACAAAAAAAAATAAAGAACTCATTCCTGTAGATTAGATCAAATTGAACCCTACTAATTGGTGTAGATTCCTCTTTAATCAAAAATCAAAGGGTTTTCACATTTTTTTATTTTATTATTATTTGAGGCGAATTCGAAATTGTTCGAATTGTATAATCGTTAATTACTGACATTGGTAAACGACCCAATGCGATTTGATTATAATTCAATTCGTGACGATCATAAGTAGAAAGTTCATATTCTTCAGTCATTGATAAACAATTTGTTGGACAATACTCAACACAGTTACCACAAAAAATACAAATTCCGAAATCAATACTGTAATTAAGCAAGCGTTTCTTTCGTATACCAGTTTCCAATTTCCAATCAACAACAGGTAGATCTATAGGACATACACGAACACATACTTCACAAGCAATGCATTTATCAAATTCAAAATGGATTCGGCCGCGGAAACGCTCAGATGTAATTAATTTTTCATAAGGATATTGAATAGTTACAGGTAAACGATTTGCGTGAGATAAGGTAATCATGAACCCTTGACCAATGTACCTTGCAGCTCGTACTGTTTGTTGACCGTAATTCATGAACCCAGTTACCATAGGGAACATATCGTAAAGATCTATGAATAATTTTATGTTTGTTTCTTTCTCTTGTTTGATATTTGAGAGAAGTCGTAAATCGAGAATATCCTAGTCCTTTTTCTTTCCTTTACAATGAAAGGAGTTGGAAAGAAGTTGTTAATAATAGATTACCGAGAGAAATGGGTAAAAGAAATTTCCATCCAAGATTTAATAATTGGTCTATTCTTAGTCTAGGTAAAGTCCATCTTGTTGTGATAGAAATAAACAAGAAGAAATAAGTTTTAGCTAATGTAATAAAAATACCAATTGTCGTTCCAAAGACTCTACCTACTTTATTTATTTCAAATAGCTCAGGAACGAATATGTAAGGAATGGAGATATTCCAACCCCCTAAGTAAAGAACTGTTACAAATAACGAAGAAACTAATAGATTTAGATAGGAAGCAACATAAAATAACCCAAATTTGATGCCCGAATATTCGGTTTGATAACCTGCTACTAATTCTTCCTCTGCTTCTGGTAAATCGAAAGGTAATCTCTCACATTCTGCTAGGGAAGAAATTAGAAAAATGAAAAACCCTATAGGTTGACGCCACAAATTCCATCCCCAAAAACCATATTTGGACTGGGCCTCAACTATATCAACTGTACTTGAACTGTTAGATAATCATAGTCGATGATAACATCACTGTTCCCATCGCTATTTCAGAACCGTACGTGAGATTTTCACCTCATACGGCTCCTCGAGGGCCATCAATAAATCTAAGGACCGAATTGATATTATTTCTATTGATATGTTTGTAGTATAATACTATAATATCGATTGGAAATTAAATATATATTCTATAGAGATAGAGTCAAAACCTATCGGAAGGTCCTGAATTAGACCAATGGAATTCTGTCTGCTATAATAACTAAAAAAGCACTTCTGAATTGATCTCATCCTTTAATAATTTGAATTTTTCTTTGTTGAGTAATAACTTAATCCTTCAATAAAATACTCTTTCGAGAAATATTAATAGATATTTCAACCCATTCTTTTTGATTACGAAAAAAAAAATTATACATTAGTTCCTGAAAAATACCACGTTATCCCTATGAATATAGGAAAGAAGAAAAAGATCTTTTTTTTTTTCGTTCCTATTCTTCTTTCTGAAAAAGGGGGGTTTCAAAAAAAGGATTATTTCGTTCCTGATAGTCATTTTTGAATCTGTGGATAGGAGCATACTCTGAATCGGAATTGTGGGTAGTACTACTTGATCATTTCTACTAACTTAAAGTCCCAATTATTATTCTTTTTATCTTATGTAAAAATTATTTTTGGATAATTTACATAAAAAATCTCCATTACTAATCCTTTATGTATTTTGGTGTTCCTAACCATCCACTGATTTTTGCTCAATCACCCGTTAGGGTAATACATAGAAACCAGAGTGAAAACTCTATACGGTTGATCTTTTGAGTTGAGCCCGCTTCAAGCCAGGATGACTAATCAACCAATCTTGGGGTAAAAGTCTTGCTTATATTTACTTTTTTTTTTTTTTCTTGTACGTAGGAAATGAGACTCCATTTTTTTACTGCTAATTTCTAAGCTGTTTTCTTTCACTCATACAACTATCTGATTTAGGTCATCAAACTGAATGATGAATAAAAAAAGGAGATATCTATTCAATTTCTTTTCGAAAAAAAAAAGGAATAAAGAAAAGAAAAGTTTCTGTTTTAACGAATCGCACGTAGAGATATTGATAACACACAAAGAGTTAATGGTATTTCATAACTAATCGATTGAGCAGCGGCTCGTAGACCACCTAAAAAAGAATATTTATTATTTGATCCATATCCTGACATAAGAAGTCCAATGGGAGCAATACTGGAAATGGCAATCCATAAAAAAACACCGATATTGAGATCAGATAAAACAAGGTGATAACTAAAAGGAATTACTGAATAACTTAGTAAAATGGATATAACTGCTATGGATGGTCCTATACTGAATAAACGAGTATCTCCTCGAGATGGAAAAAGATTCTCTTTGAAAATAAGTTTTGTCCCATCTGCTAAAGCTTGAAGAATTCCCAAAGGACCGGCGTATTCGGGACCAATACGTTGTTGTATTCCTGCGGATATTTCTCTTTCTAACCACACAATTACGAGTACACCTATTGTGATTCCCAATACAAGAGTCAAAATAGGTAAAAACATCCCTATGATTCCATAGACTTCTTTTAAAGATTCCAATCTAGAAAAAGAATTTAGATCTTGTACTTCTGTTGTATCAATTATCATTTTAACGATCAACTTCTCCCATAATGATATCTATGCTACCTAGTATTGTCATAATATCGGCCAATTTCATTCTTTTAACTAACTGAGGAAGAATTTGCAAATTGATAAAACCAGGTGGACGAATTTTCCACCTCCAAGGAAAACCACTCTGATCTCCTATTAAAAAAATTCCCAATTCTCCCTTTGGGGCTTCAACTCTTACATAAAGTTCTTGCTTCGGCAATTCAAAAGTAGGAGAAGGTTTTTTACTAATGAATCGATATTCAAAATCATTCCATTCCGGATCCCTTTCTCTAGCAAAGCACCGGGTTTCTAAATTCTCATAGGGCCCCCCTGGAATTCCTTCCAGAGCTTGTTGAATAATTTTTATAGATTCCCTCATTTCACCGATTCGGACTAAATAGCGAGCTAATGAATCTCCTTCTTTTTGCCAATGGATTTCCCAATCCAATTCGTCGTAACATTCATAATGATCAACTTTACGAAGATCCCATTGGATTCCGGAAGCTCGTAGCATTGGTCCCGATAAACCCCAATTTATTGCTTCTTCTGGACCAATAATGCCTACTCCCTCAACTCGTTCTAAAAAAATAGGATTTCGCGTAATAAGTTTTTGATATTCAGAAACCGCTGTTAAAAAATAATCACAGAAATCCAAACATTTATCTATCCATCCATAAGGTAGATCGGCCGCTACTCCTCCGATACGAAAATAATTATGCATCATTCTCATACCGGTGGCAGCTTCGAATAGATCATATACTAATTCTCTTTCTCTGAAAATATAGAAAAAAGGGGTCTGTGCACCAATATCTGCCATAAAGGGGCCAAGCCATAACAGATGAGAAGCTATACGACTCAACTCTAACATAATTACTCTGATATAACTGGCTCTTTTAGGTACTTGAATATTTCCCAACTGTTCTGGTCCATTTACGGTTATTGCTTCTGTGAACATAGTAGCTAAATAATCCCAACGTGTTACATAAGGTAGATATTGTATAACTGTTCGATTTTCCGCAATTTTTTCCATTCCTCTGTGTAAATAACCTAATATTGGTTCACAATCAATAACATCTTCACCATCTAGAGTAAGGATTAGCCGAAGAACACCATGCATTGATGGGTGGTGAGGTCCCATATTGACTATCATGAGGTCTTTTCTTGTAGTTGTTACATTCATAGGTTATTCCTCGATTCATTCTTTCATGAATTGCTGAAAATGAAAACAAGTTCATTAAAATTCAAGATCGAATAAAAAAATAAAATAATTCAAATTCCTTTTTCACTTAACGAGTTTTTGACTCCCGAATATCCAGCTGACTAATTAATTCTTTATAACGTATTCTATTTTTCTTTGACAAATAAGACAGCAGTCGTTGGCGTTTTCCCAGGATTTTTCGTAAACCTCTCTGAGATAAATAATCTTTTCGGTGCAATTCCAAATGTGAAGTCAGTCTTCGTATCTTATTGGTGAAACGAAATACTTGAAATTCAATGGACCCCCTGTTTTCTTCTTTTTCTTCTTGTGAAATAACTGAGATGAATGAATTTTTTACCATAAAACGGATTTTCTATCCTCTTTTTTTTTAATGGATTTTACTGATCAGTAAGAATAATGCTAGTCATTTTAATTTGGTATACACAATAATCTTAATTTCTTTATGAACTCCTAATTTTATCAAATAAAATGAATCAATCCAATTTTCTTTTCAATTTTATTCGTATAGGAATAGGAAAATTAGTATAGGAATAGGAAAGGGTGATATATTTCTACATTTAGAAAAGAGAAACAATTTTGGATCGAAATCTAATAATAAATAAAAAAAGAAAAAATAAGAAGATTCCGTTAATCATTTATAGATCTATTGGATATTGATAAATGCATTGAATTAGTATTCATGTATCAGACTGGAAGGTAAGACAATACATAGGTGCAACTCCTTTTTTCATATACCATACATATATGGTACAGAATATATATGAAAAACGCATAATTAACAAATTTGCAATCGTGGATACATATGTATCCTTATCATAGTGAAGCGGCCCCCATTATTGGTATTAAACCAATATCGATTCATACAAGATAAATCTTCTAATCGATAATTAGGCCAAAGAAAGAACTTTAATTTAATTAGTTTCTTTTTCTCAAAATGTTTTCTTTTATCCAAAAATTCACCCCAGTTTTTTACGTTGTTGCAAAATACTGGATTTTTATGAATACCATTTCTCTTCCTCGAATTGAAACAAATTAGAATTCTTAATTCTCTACGTCTTTTAGTGGATAAAACCTTTTCGGAAACAAACAACAAATCATAATCATTTTTGGATCTATTTTCAGCCATTTTTTGATGTCTTGCAATGGATTTATCCAAATTAATCTTAGCAACATAGCTTTTTTCTCGGTATATTTGATTAATTTTGGGCTTACTCTTATGAAACAATGAAATATTTAGACTTTGATACATAATCAATTGTCCATCATTTTTTATAGACAAACGAATTGGTTCGATAATTAATATACCTTTTTTCATTAATTCTGTAAGAGTTAAATCCTTTTGAATAATCAAAATATCTAAACTCATTTCTCCCCTTTGAATAGAGGATATAGCAATTTCTCTTGGATTTATTAGTCTAAGTAGGAAACAATATATTTTGATATTATTGATCATTTTTTGATTTAAAGAATCATCCCATCTCAATTGAAAACGTAAATACCTTTTTAGGAAAAAATCAAGCTCTACTTCCGTGTTGCTCTTATATTCTTTTTTCTCTCTACGTTTTTTCATATCGGAGCTTGCATAATCTTCTCCAATATCTTTTTCTTGGTTTGAGAAAAGTGATCCAAGATTCACTTGATTTTGTGCATCTGATTCAAGATTATCTCGAATTGCGGATTCTTTTTCTTCTTGATTTCGATTCTCTAATTCAATCGATTTTTTTTCATTCGAAAATAGAAAAAGATCCCTTTTGTTCTTTCTAGTGATGTTTTTATTTTCACTAACATTTTCATAAAAATTTAAAAGAAGTAGTTGGATTGGTATGATCCACGGTTTCATAATATATGTATTATAAAGGATCACAAATTCTGGAAAGAACCAAAGGTTTCGATTTGATATGGGACGACTTAGTATTTCTTCATTCATTGCCATCCAATCAAAAAGATCTTTTTTTTTGTTGGATGCCATAATTCCTCTATTTTGGTAAATTTTAAGAAAAAAAAGACCTTTTTGATCCATTTTATCAATTATTTGATAATTATTAAACCCAGTCTTAGTATTTTTATTACCATTGGTATCGATATCAATCCAGGACTCAATATTGACTTTATTTCGACGACAAAAATCGAAAATTCTCCAATCCAAATATTTTCTATCTGTAAATTTATCTAGATTGAGAATATCATCATCTTCTAAATTAATAGGGATAATACCTCCTGGCATATTAATTAATTTACCTTTTTTATATATCTTGTTGTAATTATAAGAAATCTCTTGTTTATTATTTAAACGTAATGGTGATACATAAATATGTGAATCCTTCTTATTTTCATAATTAATCGATTTATATGAGAAAAGGTCATATCCATAGTATTTTTGAAGGTTATATTTTGAATTTGATAATGAATTTAATTCAAAATCATTTAATTTTTTGTAATTAATTAATATTAATCGATCTTTTTCATCTGAATGCCTTTTGTTTAAATCTTTATTTTGCACTATACGTGTTTGATTGAATCTATTTCGCCATTTGTGTGGTACTAATAGATACCATCTAATCGGAGATAAATCATATTGATAATGACCCCTTAACCAGTTTTTCCATTGAATCATTTCCGAATTCAAAATATTTTTATGTTTTAATTCAGGATAAAAAATTCCTTGTGTTTCAAAATAATCCTTTATTTCATTCTTAAGAAAAAAAGATGTTCCGTGATATTGAAGGACATATCTTAACTTATACAAATTACAAAATTGCGTTTGATATAATTGGTAAAATACATATGCTTGTGAGAAGGAGGATAATAAAGTCTTTGAATTTTTTTTACTAATATCATAAATTGATTTTTTTTTAGTCCAAATAAAACGAATTGTATTTTTATTTGTTTTAGCTATTTTTTCTTTATTTGTTTCATTATTGTAAATGTATTTATCGATCATTTTTGTTGAATTATCAAAAAAAAGTTGTGTAGTGATCCTCGGACTATTAATGATACAGATAAGTATATCTATGTATATCCTTTCAATTAAAAATTTGAAAAAAGAATATGATTTACGGATTAATCGAACATTTATTCTTTTGAATTTCTTTAATTTCTGCCAAATATTTTTTATTGATGCTAATAGTTTAGTAGGATAACTTATTTTATTAGAACTAATATTTATATTGATTTCCGGAGTTAAAAATCCTTTTTTATTATCTTTTGTAATTTTTTCTATTTGATTCCTGATTGTGCTGGTTCTATCATCCAGATCTTTCATTTTTTTTTCTGTCAATGAAGAATCTGTCAAATCCATAAATCGAATTTGAATGGACGATTCATTAATCATCCCATTACTGATTACCCCATTTTTTTCTTTTTTAGTTTCACTCAATTCATCTATTTTTCTTAATCCAAATAATTGAATTGGGTTTCTTTTGGAAAGTTCTTTTATTATTCCTTTTAAAAATAGAATGGTTTTCATGACCGATTTTTTTCTTTCTTTTGAAAGGTTTAAAAAAAGATTTATTCTTTCTTTTAAAACCTGTATAACTAAAAAAGGATTCTTTTGTAATTTTATAATTTTTTTTCTGAGTTCTTTAAAAATGGGTTCAAAAAATGAACGTTGTTTTCTGGGAGAACCAAAAGGAACTTCAGTTTCCATTCCCCAAACTGTTAAAAAACAAAAATCGTTTTTTTGCTCTTTATTTCTCAGCGGATCTTTCTGGCGAGGTCGCACCTTAGATCTGTGCCAAGGTTTAAGGTAAAAAGGAAATAGGATCTTTATCTGAATACCGTCTGTCAACCAATTTTTTGGAAATTCGGTTTCTGATAATTGAACACCATTATAGGTGCATTTAACATGCATTTCTCTATTCCAATCTTTTAAGTCCTCAGACCACTCGGGAAATTGAAATAATAATATACGGGCTATATTTTTAGCTATTATCACTGAAGGGAATAGAATATATTTTCTAAGAAAAGATTGGGTTACTAATAGGGATCCTCTTAGTGCTTGAGAAAATAAAACTCTATCCCAGGTTTGGGCTATTTCTATTCGTGCTTTCTCTTGTCTTTTGTATTCTTCTCTTTTTTCTTCCTTTTTTTTTTTCTCATTTTCTTTTTTCTTTTCCTCGGTATAATCCGAGATTCTTAATTCTGTTGTTTTTTTATACATCCATTTTTTCAAAATCAATTTTATCATCCCGGAGATATCAAA
>CM024680.1:2500-7500 GCA_014182725.1 Eucalyptus brandiana | reverse complement strand
AGCAATAACAAGAATATTTTGAGTGGAACATCTTTCACAATCCCTGGAGAGATAGTTCACTAATAGACCGAGGGATAAGTAATTCGACTCATTCACATCCAGATCATGAATGTTTGGAATCCATATTATGCAAGGAGACATTGCTTTTGCTAATTCGAATTGAAGGGTAATATAAAATCGGTCTATTTCCGGCATCATATCCATAGTTAGCGCATTCATCCTAGTTAGAAGCTCCAGCTCCGTATCAAGGTCACGATCAATATCGTCACTATCCTCAATATCGTCACTATCCTCAATATCGATATCATCAATAAGAAAACCTTTAGGCTGGTTATCCAGGAACTTGTTCAGAAATACTGTAATGAAAGGAACATAGGAGTTTGTCGCTAGGTATTTGACCAAATACATCGTCCAGTTCCTATAGAACCTATCACTAAAATACCCCTAGAAGGGGATAGGGCTAAGCGGAGCGAAAAGGGTTTTCCATGAGATGTGAAATGAAAACTATTAGTCCCACACGAGGTTTGTGAATAAGTGATTGTCTGATAATGAGCAAGGAATATCCGTCTTTCTGCTAAACAGAATGTATTGAACTCATAATTCATTAGATACTTTTTATGAATGTCAACTAAGTATCGTAAGTAAATTGCTCCCGGTTGTTCAATCATTTGATAACCAGAGTCATTCTTTGATAAATGATCACTATGAGTCAAACTCAATAGAATTTGATCAATCCCTTTTTCTGTCGTTAAGGTGGAAAACTGAACCAAGAATTCTCTTTCTTTATCATCAATCGAATCACTGTTCGCGACCCAGGATTCTATTTTATCATCAATCCAATCACCGTTCACATTTTTCTTTTTCTTATCAATGAATAGATCTCTTTACTTGTATGACTTAGATGTCTCGTCTTTTTCGAAAAAGTGATTCGATGGATGGGATTTGGTATGATACTTATGAGATCGATGAGATTGATATTCCAATATTTCTTCTTAGAACGTATTGATTTGAACCCATAAGCGGGACCACCACCCCATAGCATGTTGCCGCCAGAAGCAGAACCCCGTATTTCTTCTAGAGAATCTCCTAATTTTTCCAGAGCAACTAGAAAGAGATTCTTTAACCAGAAAGAATTCAGTTCAGATGTAGGGTACCTATCCAGAAGTTTTCGCAACTCCATCATGTATGATGGAATCATCCAAGATTTGACCTTTTCGAACTCTGTCTGTAACTCACTATAGGCTCGGGAAACAAAGAGAAGATGTGTACGAACGATATATGTAGCAACAAGAAGAAGGAAAAGGATTGAATAGAGGAACTCCCGAACATTTGGAGATCTCAGATGGGTCGATATCAATGGTGACTCATTATTTCGATGAATCATTTCTTCGGACAGAAGAAGATTATGTAAACACTTACTCGAAATCTCACTTATCAGATTCCATTGTGGAAGACAGAATTTTTTCTGAAGAATTTGCCATGATATATCTGATCCATGCATAATATCATGAAAAATGGATACAAATTTTTGACTGCTACTTAGTATCGGCAATAGGTCTGAAAAAGTATCTAAAAATATCCAATTTAGATATTTGTACCCTGTCGAGGTAAGGAACCATGGCATATATGTTTGGAATAGATTCCATTTTGAGAGAGTTGAAAAAGCACTATCTCGTTGAAAGGTTCTATACATCTGTCCTTTCTCAACGCATTTCTTTAGACAAAGACTCCGTTTTTTCCTCTTTTCGGATGGTAAATATTTCTCAGAACATGGAGTGTGAATCAAACCCATGTTTGAATTGAAATTGAGATACTGATACAAGTTCTTCCCTTCTGAATCAGATAGATTCATATCTGAAAGAGGTTGACAATAAGTTCTTTCAAAATTGACTATTTGTCCCTCTGTTAGAGGTGTTCCAGAAATGTCTGCGATCGAGTAAATAGCTCTACGAACTAATGGATCGGATCGAATTGCAAAATGGAAAGATTTGTACAAGTTAGACCTTTCGTCACCACTTTGTGGAAAATCGTTAGGTATGAATATGTTAGATACCTGTGACTCGATTGGTGAAATAGTATCTCTCTCCAAAAAAGCGTATTTTTTTTTACCGCCGCACAAAGAAAATATTTTGTTGCGAATGAACAAGATATTGAGGAATTGTCCATATGTAAAATCAGAATTATTGATACGGGCCCTTTCCACATAAAAGGGGAATCTTTTGTTACAATAGAAGCAGAAGTGATGTGGATTATTCAAGAATCGAAGTCGATTTGCTTTATAAAAAGAAGATATCAATGAACTTCTATGAAATGGTTTCACGGGATTCAGCCAATTGTCTTGATCGTGGGATATCATTGAGAAATAGGAATCCGTGTTATCAAAAGATTTCCTGCGATTATTTCTAGTATGGAATGAGTCAATCATCCACTTTGGTATCTTATTGAAAAAAATGGTGATATTGTTCCTCCATTGATCAATAATTTCGATTTTTGGGAAGTATCATGATCATCCAATAATAATGGTTTCCATTTTTTCAAATGAACGATTTGAAGACCTATTGATTCTAACAACTGATTGCAGAGTTGATCATTCGGACCTTTCAATTCATAGACGTGGATCTCGGACCTATGAATGGGGGTATTCCCGAAACTCACAAAGAAAAAAGGAAGTGAGTTAGACAAAAAAAGAAGAAACTTGGACAAAAAGAGAAGTAACTTGGACAAAACGAAACGAAGTGACTTAGACAAATCTTTTTTGTCGATAACCTCAGACCAATCAATCGAATATTGATTAATACGTAATCGATCGAAGACTACTTGAAAACGGCTCTTCTGCTTAGAAACGAAATGTTCCAAATGTTCCTGGAAATTCTTGCTCCCATTGGACCATTTGTATCTATATGCATTAGGATCCCGATTCACGGATCTCTCGGTTCGAGAAATAAAAATAAGAGGATTGAACCATTTCTTCTGACTCTTTTTCAAATTCGATAAATGTTGGTTGATCGTATATTTCATTATCGTTCTATGATTCAAAGTATCATTTCCTATTTGATCCCTTTGAATTCCATATTCGAAGTTGCGATCGGATCTATTCATTAAAAAGAATCGATTCCATACATTTCTTATGTACCCATAGGTGCTATATTGGATTTGAATCAGATTTCGGATCCATCTATATTGATTGACTGCCTCCATTATGTTGTTGCTAGCAAATACCACTATTTTTGGTTTTGGATCTTCCAAATCATTCCCGCAGGAGATCCGGACCCATTTTTTTCTGATCCTTCGATAAAAAGATTCATTCTCTTCATAAAAAAGAGGAGGTAGAACCAATAAAGATTTCTTTTTCGATTCATCCCTGGAGTTGAATACCTCATTCAAGAATTGTTTTTGATCCAATACGTAAGAATCCATAGAAAAGGCAAATCCCTTATGATACACCAGATCCGGCTCGCTTATTGATAGAGTGAATAGATCTGCCATTTCTTGAAATCTCTTCTGATTCAAAATCGTGGTGTAACGTGTATCCCCCCCTGTTCCGGTCATGGAACAGATGAAATAAATCAAAAAATGTATTTTTGTTCAAGAATGAAATCTTATGGGAACTGTGCATATCCAGTTCATCCTTCGGAACCATATCACATCCCGGATCTGATGAAATAGGATGAATTGAGACGGTATTTTGTAAATACGTAATTATCTTGAATATATTAACTATTTCTTTATTTTCCGATCGCCTGGAAGGGACAAAAGAAACATCTTGTTCTTTCTTCAACAATTTCTGATCTCTAGTGGACCTCTCAGTAGGATTCGAACCCAGATGAAGTTCTGACCATCTGTCAGAGAAAAAAGAAAGAATGGATCTTGTAGGATTCCCAAGAAATTCTTCGATTTCTTCCGGAAGCAGATGATTCTTCATCTCCTTCTCACGTTCCGTGAATAGCCGGGAATATCCAGAAAGGCATTTAGAGAATCGGTCTGATTCTAGCTCTGTTCGTTCCGTTTGAAGAAAGGAAGGATCCCAAAGAATCGATCTTTCTTTTAGTTGTTGAATCTCTCTTTGATTGATCAATGTGTGATATTCCGAATCCTCATTACTAATGGAATCGAAATGATCTCTGGATTGATCAGAAGATCCTTTCAATTGGCTAGAATCCGTTACTTGAACGAAACTAGATCTTGTAGAATCATATTGAATATTTGACGATACATTCCGTACCTTGCTAAAAACCGATCCTTGTTTACCAACCACACATTGTCTAACCAAATCCAATTCTCTCTCGATATGTTCCTCAAAAAAATCCGATTCGGGCGGATTCTTCCCCAACTAACGAAGAGATCTTGGCGGAATTGCCACATATGAAATTGAGCACAATTTTGCAAAGAAATAGCCCACTTCTTTCTCGAGAAGAGATGGGAAATAGGCTCAATATCATTTGATTGAATAGTTGACCCAGCTCCTTGTTGTTTGAAGAAACCCTCCACTTCAATTGGTATTTTTCACGAAAAGCAAACATGAGATAACAAATCCAGTCTTTAACTAAGATTTCGAATAGCTGTCGCGAATTCAAGTTAATTATGTTTCGTCTCTTACTCGGAGAAAGACGATCCAAAAATTCCCAATCATGGTCCTTGCAGATCGGATCATCCATATAATATACAAAAAGAAACTCCAGATATTTGATATCTTTCTCTTTGAATGAGATCTCAATTCCAGCGACGGTTTCATTAGATATCTTACAACTAGAATCCCTCTTTTTTCCGATCCAGTTCCTCCACCACCGCGAACCCCAGTTAGATTCAGGCATGATACACTTTTTCGTTATTGGGAGAACCCAAGTACTCTCTTTCGGATCCAGGAAACAGCTCTCAGAGATCTTTTTTCCTTTTGGAAGATAGAGGAGCGAAACAATCAACCTATTGATATTGGAAGACCCAAAAGATTCTTCCAATGTATCATTTCTGGGTCCAATGGAATTCATAGGTATAGGAAGAAG
>JABKBQ010000016.1:27500-28756 GCA_014182725.1 Eucalyptus brandiana | reverse complement strand
ACCCTAAACCCTAAACCCTAAACCCTAAACCCTAAACCCTAAACCCTAAACCCTAAACCCTAAACCCTAAACCCTAAACCCTAAACCCTAAACCCTAAACCCTAAACCCTAAACCCTAAACCCTAAACCCTAAACCCTAAACCCTAAACCCTAAACCCTAAACCCTAAACCCTAAACCCTAAACCCTAAACCCTAAACCCTAAACCCTAAACCCTAAACCCTAAACCCTAAACCCTAAACCCTAAACCCTAAACCCTAAACCCTAAACCCTAAACCCTAAACCCTAAACCCTAAACCCTAAACCCTAAACCCTAAACCCTAAACCCTAAACCCTAAACCCTAAACCCTAAACCCTAAACCCTAAACCCTAAACCCTAAACCCTAAACCCTAAACCCTAAACCCTAAACCCTAAACCCTAAACCCTAAACCCTAAACCCTAAACCCTAAACCCTAAACCCTAAACCCTAAACCCTAAACCCTAAACCCTAAACCCTAAACCCTAAACCCTAAACCCTAAACCCTAAACCCTAAACCCTAAACCCTAAACCCTAAACCCTAAACCCTAAACCCTAAACCCTAAACCCTAAACCCTAAACCCTAAACCCTAAACCCTAAACCCTAAACCCTAAACCCTAAACCCTAAACCCTAAACCCTAAACCCTAAACCCTAAACCCTAAACCCTAAACCCTAAACCCTAAACCCTAAACCCTAAACCCTAAACCCTAAACCCTAAACCCTAAACCCTAAACCCTAAACCCTAAACCCTAAACCCTAAACCCTAAACCCTAAACCCTAAACCCTAAACCCTAAACCCTAAACCCTAAACCCTAAACCCTAAACCCTAAAAAACCCTAAACCCTAAACCCTAAACCCTAAACCCTAAACCCTAAACCCTAAACCCTAAACCCTAAACCCTAAACCCTAAACCCTAAACCCTAAACCCTAAACCCTAAACCCTAAACCCTAAACCCTAAACCCTAAACCCTAAACCCTAAACCCTAAACCCTAAACCCTAAACCCTAAACCCTAAACCCTAAACCCTAAACCCTAAACCCTAAACCCTAAACCCTAAACCCTAAACCCTAAACCCTAAACCCTAAACCCTAAACCCTAAACCCTAAACCCTAAACCCTAAACCCTAAACCCTAAACCCTAAACCCTAAACCCTAAACCCTAAACCCTAAACCCTAAACCCTAAACCCTAAACCCTAAACCCTAAACCCTAAACCCTAAACCCTAAACCCTAAACCCTAA
>JABKBQ010000016.1:0-12500 GCA_014182725.1 Eucalyptus brandiana | reverse complement strand
TAAACCCTAAACCCTAAACCCTAAACCCTAAACCCTAAACCCTAAACCCTAAACCCTAAACCCTAAACCCTAAACCCTAAACCCTAAACCCTAAACCCTAAACCCTAAACCCTAAACCCTAAACCCTAAACCCTAAACCCTAAACCCTAAACCCTAAACCCTAAACCCTAAACCCTAAACCCTAAAACCCTAAACCCTAAACCCTAAACCCTAAACCCTAAACCCTAAACCCTAAACCCTAAACCCTAAACCCTAAACCCTAAACCCTAAACCCTAAACCCTAAACCCTAAACCCTAAACCCTAAACCCTAAACCCTAAACCCTAAACCCTAAACCCTAAACCCTAAACCCTAAACCCTAAACCCTAAACCCTAAACCCTAAACCCTAAACCCTAAACCCTAAACCCTAAACCCTAAACCCTAAACCCTAAACCCTAAACCCTAAACCCTAAACCCTAAACCCTAAACCCTAAACCCTAAACCCTAAACCCTAAACCCTAAACCCTAAACCCTAAACCCTAAACCCTAAACCCTAAACCCTAAACCCTAAACCCTAAACCCTAAACCCTAAACCCTAAACCCTAAACCCTAAACCCTAAACCCTAAACCCTAAACCCTAAACCCTAAACCCTAAACCCTAAACCCTAAACCCTAAACCCTAAACCCTAAACCCTAAACCCTAAACCCTAAACCCTAAACCCTAAACCCTAAACCCTAAACCCTAAACCCTAAACCCTAAACCCTAAACCCTAAACCCTAAACCCTAAACCCTAAACCCTAAACCCTAAACCCTAAACCCTAAACCCTAAACCCTAAACCCTAAACCCTAAACCCTAAACCCTAAACCCTAAACCCTAAACCCTAAACCCTAAACCCTAAACCCTAAACCCTAAACCCTAAACCCTAAACCCTAAACCCTAAACCCTAAACCCTAAACCCTAAACCCTAAACCCTAAACCCTAAACCCTAAACCCTAAACCCTAAACCCTAAACCCTAAACCCTAAACCCTAAACCCTAAACCCTAAACCCTAAACCCTAAACCCTAAACCCTAAACCCTAAACCCTAAACCCTAAACCCTAAACCCTAAACCCTAAACCCTAAACCCTAAACCCTAAACCCTAAACCCTAAACCCTAAACCCTAAACCCTAAACCCTAAACCCTAAACCCTAAACCCTAAACCCTAAACCCTAAACCCTAAACCCTAAACCCTAAACCCTAAACCCTAAACCCTAAACCCTAAACCCTAAACCCTAAACCCTAAACCCTAAACCCTAAACCCTAAACCCTAAACCCTAAACCCTAAACCCTAAACCCTAAACCCTAAACCCTAAACCCTAAACCCTAAACCCTAAACCCTAAACCCTAAACCCTAAACCCTAAACCCTAAACCCTAAACCCTAAACCCTAAACCCTAAACCCTAAACCCTAAACCCTAAACCCTAAACCCTAAACCCTAAACCCTAAACCCTAAACCCTAAACCCTAAACCCTAAACCCTAAACCCTAAACCCTAAACCCTAAACCCTAAACCCTAAACCCTAAACCCTAAACCCTAAACCCTAAACCCTAAACCCTAAACCCTAAACCCTAAACCCTAAACCCTAAACCCTAAACCCTAAACCCTAAACCCTAAACCCTAAACCCTAAACCCTAAACCCTAAACCCTAAACCCTAAACCCTAAACCCTAAACCCTAAACCCTAAACCCTAAACCCTAAACCCTAAACCCTAAACCCTAAACCCTAAACCCTAAACCCTAAACCCTAAACCCTAAACCCTAAACCCTAAACCCTAAACCCTAAACCCTAAACCCTAAACCCTAAACCCTAAACCCTAAACCCTAAACCCTAAACCCTAAACCCTAAACCCTAAACCCTAAACCCTAAACCCTAAACCCTAAACCCTAAACCCTAAACCCTAAACCCTAAACCCTAAACCCTAAACCCTAAACCCTAAACCCTAAACCCTAAACCCTAAACCCTAAACCCTAAACCCTAAACCCTAAACCCTAAACCCTAAACCCTAAACCCTAAACCCTAAACCCTAAACCCTAGATAGAAATTCCAGCATCAATGCCAAAAGAATAGTGGCGTTACCGCATCTTCAAAGTGCCCTGCCCAAAATGAACGCGCGTGCGTATTCCCGCGAAAATGCCGCTACTTTGCCGTCCCTCTGATTTTGGTATCAATTCTTCATCGTAGGCCTTCCTTTTGACATAACAAATACAGTAGATAGAAATTCCAGCATCAATGCCAAAAGAATAGTGGCGTTACCGCATCTTCAAAGTGCCCCGCCCAAAATGAACGCGCGTGCGTATTCCTGCAGAAAATGCTGCTACTTTGCCGTCCCTCTGATTTTGGTATCAATTCTTCATCGTAGGCCTTCCTCTTGACATAACAAATACAGTAGATAGAAATTCCAGCATCAATGCCAAAAGAATAGTGGCGTTACCGCATCTTTTAAAGTGCCCCGCCCAAAATGAACGCGCGTGCGTATTCCTGCAGAAAATGCTGCTACTTTGCCGTCCCTCTGATTTTGGTATCAATTCTTCATCGTAGGCCTTCCTCTTCACATAACAAATACAGTAGATAGAAATTCGAACATCAATGCCAAAAGAATAGTGGCGTTACCGCATCTTCAAAGTGCCCCGCCCAAAATGAACGCGCGTGCATATTCCCGCGTAAAATGCCGCTTACTGCCGTCCCTCCGATTTTGGTATCAATTCTTCATCGTAGGCCTTCCTCTTGACATAACAAATACAGTAGATAGAAATTCCAGCATCAATGCCAAAAGAATAGTGGCGTTACCGCATCTTCAAAGTCCCCAGCCCAAAATGAACGCGCGTGCGTATTCCTGCAAGAAAATGCTGCTACTTTGCCGTCCCTCTGATTTTGGTATCAATTCTTCATCGTAGGCCTTCCTCTTGACATAACAAATACAGTAGATAGAAATTCCAGCATCAATGCCAAAAGAATAGTGGCGTTACCGCATCTTCAAAGTGCCCCGGCCCAAAATGAACGCGCGTGCGTATTCCTGTAGAAAATGCCGCTACTTTGCCGTCCCTCTGATTTTCGTGTCAATTCTTCATCGTAGGTGTTCCTTTTGACATAACAAATACAGTAGATAGAAATTCCAGCATCAATGCCAAAAATATAGTGGCGTTACCGCATCTTCAAAGTGCCCCGCCCAAAATGAACGCGCGTGCGTATTCCTACGTAAAAAATGCTGCTACTTTGCCGTCCCTCTGATTTTGGTATCAATTCTTCATCGTAGGCCTTCCTCTTGACATAACAAATACAGTAGATAGAAATTCCAGCATCAATGCCAAAAGAATAGTGGCGTTACCGCATCTTCAAAGTGCCCCGCCCAAAATGAACGCGCGTGCGTATTCCCGCAAAAAATGCCGCTACTTTGCCGTCCCTCCGATTTTGGTATCAATTCTTCATCGTAGGCCTTCCTTTGACATAACAAATACAGTAGATAGAAATTCCAGCATCAATGCCAAAAGAATAGTGGCGTTACCGCATCTTCAAAGTGCCCCGGCCCAAAATGAACGGGCGTGCGTATTCCTGCATAAAATGCTGTTACTTTGCCGTCCCTCTGATTTTGGTATCAATTCTTCATCGTAGTCCTTCCTCTTGACATAACAAATACAGTAGATAGAAATTCCAGCATCAATGCCAAAAGAATAGTGGCGTTACCGCATCTTCAAAGTGCCCCGGCCCAAAATGAACGCGCGTGCGTATTCCTACAAAAAATGCTGCTACTTTGCCGTCCCTCTGACTTTGGTATCAATTCTTCGTCGTAGGCCTTCCTCTTGACATATCAAATGCGGTAGATAGAAATTCCAGCATGAATGCCAAAAGAATAGTGCCGTTACCGAATCATCAATGTGCCCCGGCCAAAAATGAACGCGCATGCGTATTCCTGAAGAAAATGCTGCTATTGTGGCGTCCCTTTGACTTTGGTATGAATTCTTCATCGTTGGCCTTCCTCTTGACATATCAAATGCAGTAGATAGAAATTCCAGCATCAATGCCAAAAGAATAGTGGCGTTACCGCATCTTCAAAGTGCCCTGGCCCAAAATGAACGCGCGTGCGTATTCCCGCGAAAAAATGCCGCTACTTTGCCGTCCCTCCGATTTTGGTATCAATTCTTCATCGTAGGCCTTCCTCTTGACATAACAAATACAGTAGATAGAAATTCCAGCATCAATGCCAAAAGAATAGTGGCGTTACCGCATCTTCAAAGTGCCCCGCCCAAAATGAACGCGCGTGCGTATTCCCCGCAAAAATGCCGCTACTTTGCCGTCCCTCCGATTTTGGTATCAATTCTTCATCGTAGGCCTTCCTCTTGACATAACAAATACAGTAGATAGAAATTCCAGCATCAATGCCAAAAGAATAGTGGCGTTACCGCATCTTCAAAGTGCCCCGCCCAAAATGAACGCGCGTGCGTATTCCCGCGAAAAAATGCTGCTACTTTGCCGTCCCTCTGATTTTGGTATCAATTCTTCATCGTAGGCCTTCCTCTTGACATAACAAATACAGTAGATAGAAATTCCAGCATCAATGCCAAAAGAATAGTGGCGTTACCGCATCTTCAAAGTGCCCCGGCCCAAAATGAACGCGCGTGCGTATTCCTAAAGAAAATGCTGCTACTTTGCCGTCCCTCTGACTTTGGTATCAATTCTTCATCGTAGGCCTTCCTCTTGACATATCAAATACAGTAGATAGAAATTCCAGCATCAATGCCAAAAGAATAGTGGCGTTACCGCATCTTCAAAGTGCCCCGGCCCAAAATGAACGCGCGTGCGTATTCCCCGCGTAAAATGCCGCTACTTTGCCGTCCCTCCGATTTTGGTATCAATTCTTCATCGTAGGCCTTCCTCTTGACATAACAAATACAGTAGATAGAAATTCCAGCATCAATGCCAAAAGAATAGTGGCGTTACCGCATCTTCAAAGTGCCCCGCCCAAAATGAACGCGCGTGCGTATTCCCGCGAAAATGCTGCTACTTTGCCGTCCCTCTGATTTTGGTATCAATTCTTCATCGTAGGCCTTCCTTTTCATAACAAATACAGTAGATAGAAATTCCAGCATCAATGCCAAAAGAATAGTGGCGTTACCGCATCTTCAAAGTGCCCCGGCCCAAAATGAACGCGCGTGCGTATTCCTGCAGAAAATGCTGCTACTTTGCCGTCCCTCTGATTTTGGTATCAATTCTTCATCGTAGGCCTTCCTTTTGACATAACAAATACAGTAGATAGAAATTCCAGCATCAATGCCAAAAGAATAGTGGCGTTACCGCATCTTCAAAGTGCCCCGGCCCAAAATGAACGCGCGTGCGTATTCCTGCAGAAAATGCTGCTACTTTGCCGTCCCTTTGATTTTGGTATCAATTCTTCATCGTAGGCCTTCCTCTTGACATAACAAATACAGTAGATAGAAATTCCAGCATCAATGCCAAAAGAATAGTGGCGTTACCGCATCTTCAAAGTGCCCCGCCCAAAATGAACGCGCGTGCGTATTCCCGCAAAAATGCTGCTACTTTGCCGTCCCCTCCGATTTTGGTATCAATTCTTCATCGTAGGCCTTCCTCTTGACATAACAAATACAGTAGATAGAAATTCCAGCATCAATGCCAAAAGAATAGTGGCGTTACCGCATCTTCAAAGTGCCCCGCCCAAAATGAACGCGCGTGCGTATTCCCCTACAAAAAATGCCGCTACTTTGCCGTCCCTCCGATTTTGGTATCAATTCTTCATCGTAGGCCTTCCTCTTTGACATAACAAATACAGTAGATAGAAATTCCAGCATCAATGCCAAAAGAATAGTGGCGTTACCGCATCTTCAAAGTGCCCCGGCCCAAAATGAACGCGCGTGCGTATTCCCCGAAAAATGCCGCTACTTTGCCGTCCCCTCCGATTTTGGTATCAATTCTTCATCGTAGGCCTTCCTCTTGACATAACAAATACAGTAGATAGAAATTCCAGCATCAATGCCAAAAGAATAGTGGCGTTACCGCATCTTCAAAAGTGCCCCGCCCAAAATGAACGCGCGTGCGTATTCCTGCATAAAATGCTGTTACTTTGCCGTCCCTCTGATTTTGGTATCAATTCTTCATCGTAGGCCTTCCTCTTGACATAACAAATACAGTAGATAGAAATTCCAGCATCAATGCCAAAAGAATAGTGGCGTTACCGCATCTTCAAAGTGCCCCGCCCAAAATGAACGCGCGTGCGTATTCCCGCAAAAAATGCCGCTACTTTGCCGTCCCTCCGATTTTGGTATCAATTCTTCATCGTAGGCCTTCCTTTGACATAACAAATACAGTAGATAGAAATTCCAGCATCAATGCCAAAAGAATAGTGGCGTTACCGCATCTTCAAAGTGCCCCGCCCAAAATGAACGCGCGTGCGTATTCCCGCGTAAAAAATGCTGCTACTTTGCCGTCCCTCTGATTTTGGTATCAATTCTTCATCGTAGGCCTTCCTCTTGACATAACAAATACAGTAGATAGAAATTCCAGCATCAATGCCAAAAGAATAGTGGCGTTACCGCATCTTCAAAGTGCCCCGCCCAAAATGAACGCGCGTGCGTATTCCCGCGTAAAAAATGCCGCTACTTTGCCGTCCCTCCGATTTTGGTATCAATTCTTCATCGTAGGCCTTCCTCTTGACATAACAAATACAGTAGATAGAAATTCCAGCATCAATGCCAAAAGAATAGTGGCGTTACCGCATCTTCAAAGTGCCCCGCCCAAAATGAACGCGCGTGCGTATTCCCGCGCCGCTAAAATGCCGCTACTTTTCCGTCCCTCCGATTTTGGTGTCAATTCTTCATCGTACGCCTTCCTCTTGACATATCAAATGCAGTAGATAGAAATTCCAGCACCAATGCCAAAAGAATAATGGCGTTACCGCATCTTCAAAGTGCCCCGGCCCAAAATGAACGCATGTGCGTATTCCTGCATAAAATGCTGCTACTTTGCCGTCCCTTTGATTTTGGTGTCAATTCTTCATCGTAAACGTTCCTATTGACATAACAAATACAGTAGATAGAAATTCCAGCATCAATGCCAAAAGAATAGTGGCGTTACCGCATCTTCAAAGTGCCCCGGCCCAAAATGAACGCGCGTGCGTATTCCCGCAAAAAAATGCTGCTACTTTGCCGTCCCTTCGATTTTGGTATCAATTCTTCATCGTAGGCCTTCCTCTTGACATAACAAATACAGTAGATAGAAATTCCAGCATCAATGCCAAAAGAATAGTGGCGTTACCGCATCTTCAAAGTGCCCCGCCCAAAATGAACGCGCGTGCGTATTCCCGCAAAAATGCTGCTACTTTGCCGTCCCCTCTCCGATTTTGGTATCAATTCTTCATCGTAGGCCTTCCTCTTCTCATAACAAATACAGTAGATAGAAATTCCAGCATCAATGCCAAAAGAATAGTGGCGTTACCGCATCTTCAAAGTGCCCCGCCCAAAATGAACGCGCGTGCGTATTCCCCGAAAAAATGCTGCTACTTTGCCGTCCCTTTGATTTTGGTATCAATTCTTCATCGTAGGCCTTCCTCTTTGACATAACAAATACAGTAGATAGAAATTCCAGCATCAATGCCAAAAGAATAGTGGCGTTACCGCATCTTCAAAGTGCCCCGCCCAAAATGAACGCGCGTGCGTATTCCCGCAAAAAATGCCGCTACTTTGCCGTCCCCTCCGATTTTGGTATCAATTCTTCATCGTAGGCCTTCCTCTTGACATAACAAATACAGTAGATAGAAATTCCATCATCAATGCCAAAAGAATAGTGGCATTACCGCATCTTCAAAGTGCCCCGCCCAAAATGAACGCGCGTGCGTATTTCTGCAAAAAATGCTGCTACTTTGCCGTCCCTCTGATTTTGGTATCAATTCTTCATCGTAGGCCTTCCTTTTGACATAACAAATACAGTAGATAGAAATTCCAGCATCAATGCCAAAAGAATAGTGGCGTTACCGCATCTTCAAAGTGCCCCGCCCAAAATGAACGCGCGTGCGTATTCCCGCAAAAATGCCGCTACTTTGCCGTCCCTCCGATTTTGGTATCAATTCTTCATCGTAGGCCTTCCTCTTGACATAACAAATACAGTAGATAGAAATTCCAGCATCAATGCCAAAAGAATAGTGGCGTTACCGCATCTTCAAAGTGCCCCGCCCAAAATGAACGCGCGTGCGTATTCCCGCAAAATGCCGCTACTTTGCCGTCCCTCTGATTTTGGTATCAATTCTTCATCGTAGGCCTTCCTTTTGACATAACAAATACAGTAGATAGAAATTCCAGCATCAATGCCAAAAGAATAGTGGCGTTACCGCATCTTCAAAGTGCCCCGCCCAAAATGAACGCGCGTGCGTATTCCTCCCGTAAAATGCCGCTACTTTGCCGTCCCTCTCGATTTTGGTATCAATTCTTCATCGTAGGCCTTCCTCTTGACATAACAAATACAGTAGATAGAAATTCCAGCATCAATGCCAAAAGAATAGTGGCGTTACCGCATCTTCAAAGTGCCCCGGCCCAAAATGAACGCGCGTGCGTATTCCTGAAGAAAATGCTGCTACTGTGCCGTCCCTCTGACTTTGGTATCAATTCTTCATCGTAGGCCTTCCTCTTGACATAACAAATACAGTAGATAGAAATTCCAGCATCAATGCCAAAAGAATAGTGGCGTTACCGCATCTTCAAAGTGCCCGGCCCAAAATGAACGAGCGTGCGTATTCCAGAAGAAAATGCTGCTACTGTGCCATCCCACTCACTTTGGCATCAATTCTTCATCATAGGCCTTCCTCTTGACATAACAAATACAGTAGATAGAAATTCCATTATCAGTGCCAAAAGAATAGTGGCGTTATCGAATCTTCAAAGTGCCCCGGCCCAAAATGAACGCGCGTGCGTATTCCTGCAGAAAATGCTGCTACTTTGCCGTCCCTCTGATTTTGGTATCAATTCTTCATCGTAGGCCTTCCTCTTGACATAACAAATACAGTAGATAGAAATTCCAGCATCAATGCCAAAAGAATAGTGGCGTTACCGCATCTTCAAAGTGCCCCGCCCAAAATGAACGCGCGTGCGTATTCCCGCAAGAAAAATGCCGCTACTTTGCCGTCCCTCTGATTTTGGTATCAATTCTTCATCGTAGGCCTTCCTTTTGACATAACAAATACAGTAGATAGAAATTCCAGCATCAATGCCAAAAGAATAGTGGCGTTACCGCATCTTCAAAGTGCCCCGGCCCAAAATGAACGCGGGTGCGTATTCCTGCAGAAAATACCGTTACTTTGCCGTCCCTCTGATTTTGGTATCAATTCTTCATCGTAGTCCTTCCTCTTGACATAACAAATACAGTAGATAGAAATTCCAGCATCAATGCCAAAAGAATAGTGGCGTTACCGCATCTTCAAAGTGCCCTGGCCCAAAATGAACGCGCGTGCGTATTCCCGCGAAAATGCCGCTTACTTTGCCGTCCTCCGATTTTGGTATCAATTCTTCATCGTAGGCCTTCCTCTTGACATAACAAATACAGTAGATAGAAATTCCAGCATCAATGCCAAAAGAATAGTGGCGTTACCGCATCTTCAAAGTGCCCCGCCCAAAATGAACGCGCGTGCGTATTCCCCAGAAAATGCTGCTTACTTTGCCGTCCCTCTGATTTTGGTATCAATTCTTCATCGTAGGCCTTCCTTTTGACATAACAAATACAGTAGATAGAAATTCCAGCATCAATGCCAAAAGAATAGTGGCGTTACCGCATCTTCAAAGTGCCCTGCCCAAAATGAACGCGAGTGCGTATTCCCGCGAAAAAATGCTGCTACTTTGCCGTCCCTTGATTTTGGTATCAATTCTTCATCGTAGGCCTTCCTCTTGACATAACAAATACAGTAGATAGAAATTCCAGCATCAATGCCAAAAGAATAGTGGCGTTACCGCATCTTCAAAGTGCTCCGCCCAAAATGAACGCGCGTGCGTATTCCCGCAAAAATGCCGCTACTTTGCCGTCCCTCCGATTTTGGTATCAATTCTTTATCGTAGGCCTTCCTCTTGACATAACAAATACAGTAGATAGAAATTCCAGCATCAATGCCAAAAGAATAGTGGCGTTACCGCATCTTCAAAGTGCCCTGCCCAAAATGAACGCGCGTGCGTATTCCTCGCGTAAAATGCCGCTACTTTGCCGTCCCTCCGATTTTGGTATCAATTCTTCATCGTAGGCCTTCCTCTTCTCATAACAAATACAGTAGATAGAAATTCCAGCATCAATGCCAAAAGAATAGTGGCGTTACCGCATCTTCAAAGTGCCCCGGCCCAAAATGAACGCGCGTGCGTATTCCCGCGTAAAATGCCGCTACTTTGCCGTCCCTCTCCGATTTTGGTATCAATTCTTCATCGTAGGCCTTCCTCTTGACATAACAAATACAGTAGATAGAAATTCCAGCATCAATGCCAAAAGAATAGTGGCGTTACCGCATCTTCAAAGTGCCCCGCCCAAAATGAACGCGCGTGCGTATTCCTACAGAAAATGCTGCTACTTTGCCGTCCCTCTGATTTTGGTATCAATTCTTCATCGTAGGCCTTCCTCTTGACATAACAAATACAGTAGATAGAAATTCCAGCATCAATGCCAAAAGAATAGTGGCGTTACCGCATCTTCAAAGTGCCCCGGCCCAAAATGAACGCGCGTGCGTATTCCTGCATAAAATGCTGTTACTTTGCCGTCCCTCTGATTTTGGTATCAATTCTTCATCGTAGGCCTTCCTCTTGACATAACAAATACAGTAGATAGAAATTCCAGCATCAATGCCAAAAGAATAGTGGCGTTACCGCATCTTCAAAGTGCCCCGGCCCAAAATGAACGCGCGTGCGTATTCCTGCAGAAAATGCTGCTACTTTGCCGTCCCTCTGATTTTGGTATCAATTCTTCATCGTAGGCCTTCCTCTTGACATAACAAATACAGTAGATAGAAATTCCAGCATCAATGCCAAAAGAATAGTGGCGTTACCGCATCTTCAAAGTGCCCCGCCCAAAATGAACGCGCGTGCGTATTCCCGCAAAAAATGCCGCTACTTTGCCGTCCCTCCGATTTTGGTATCAATTCTTCATCGTAGGCCTTCCTCTTGACATAACAAATACAGTAGATAGAAATTCCAGCATCAATGCCAAAAGAATAGTGGCGTTACCGCATCTTCAAAGTGCCCCGCCCAAAATGAACGCGCGTGCGTATTCCTACGTAAAATGCTACGCTACTTTGCCGTCCCTCCGATTTTGGTATCAATTCTTCATCGTAGGCCTTCCTCTTTCACATAACAAATACAGTAGATAGAAATTCCAGCATCAATGCCAAAAGAATAGTGGCGTTACCGCATCTTCAAAGTGCCCCGCCCAAAATGAACGCGCGTGCGTATTCCTGCATAAAATGCTGTTACTTTGCCGTCCCTCTGATTTTGGTATCAATTCTTCATCGTAGGCCTTCCTCTTGACATAACAAATACAGTAGATAGAAATTCCAGCATCAATGCCAAAAGAATAGTGGCGTTACCGCATCTTCAAAGTGCCCCCCCAAAATGAACGCGCGTGCGTATTCCCCGTAAAAAATGCCGCTACTTTGCCGTCCCTCCGATTTTGGTATCAATTCTTCATCGTAGGCCTTCCTCTTCTTCACATAACAAATACAGTAGATAGAAATTCCAGCATCAATGCCAAAAGAATAGTGGCGTTACCGCATCTTCAAAGTGCCCCGCCCAAAATGAACGCGCGTGCGTATTCCCCGTAAAAATGCCGCTACTTTGCCGTCCCTCCGATTTTGGTATCAATTCTTCATCGTAGGCCTTCCTCTTGACATAACAAATACAGTAGATAGAAATTCCAGCATCAATGCCAAAAGAATAGTGGCGTTACCGCATCTTCAAAGTGCCCCGCCCAAAATGAACGCGCGTGCGTATTCCTCGCGAAAATGCCGCTACTTTGCCGTCCTCCTTGATTTTGGTATCAATTCTTCATCGTAGGCCTTCCTCTTGACATAACAAATACAGTAGATAGAAATTCCAGCATCAATGCCAAAAGAATAGTGGCGTTACCGCATCTTCAAAGTGCCCTGCCCAAAATGAACGCGCGTGCGTATTCCCGCGAAAAATGCCGCTACTTTGCCGTCCCTCCGATTTTGGTATCAATTCTTCATCGTAGGCCTTCCTCTTGACATAACAAATACAGTAGATAGAAATTCCAGCATCAATGCCAAAAGAATAGTGGCGTTACCGCATCTTCAAAGTGCCCCGCCCAAAATGAACGCGCGTGCGTATTCCCGCAAAAAATGCCGCTACTTTGCCGTCCCTCCGATTTTGGTATCAATTCTTCATCGTAGGCCTTCCTCTTGACATAACAAATACAGTAGATAGAAATTCCAGCATCAATGCCAAAAGAATAGTGGCGTTACCGCATCTTCAAAGTGCCCCGCCCAAAATGAACGC
>JABKBQ010000015.1:22500-33020 GCA_014182725.1 Eucalyptus brandiana | reverse complement strand
AACCCTAAACCCTAAACCCTAAACCCTAAACCCTAAACCCTAAACCCTAAACCCTAAACCCTAAACCCTAAACCCTAAACCCTAAACCCTAAACCCTAAACCCTAAACCCTAAACCCTAAACCCTAAACCCTAAACCCTAAACCCTAAACCCTAAACCCTAAACCCTAAACCCTAAACCCTAAACCCTAAACCCTAAACCCTAAACCCTAAACCCTAAACCCTAAACCCTAAACCCTAAACCCTAAACCCTAAACCCTAAACCCTAAACCCTAAACCCTAAACCCTAAACCCTAAACCCTAAACCCTAAACCCTAAACCCTAAACCCTAAACCCTAAACCCTAAACCCTAAACCCTAAACCCTAAACCCTAAACCCTAAACCCTAAACCCTAAACCCTAAACCCTAAACCCTAAACCCTAAACCCTAAACCCTAAACCCTAAACCCTAAACCCTAAACCCTAAACCCTAAACCCTAAACCCTAAACCCTAAACCCTAAACCCTAAACCCTAAACCCTAAACCCTAAACCCTAAACCCTAAACCCTAAACCCTAAACCCTAAACCCTAAACCCTAAACCCTAAACCCTAAACCCTAAACCCTAAACCCTAAACCCTAAACCCTAAACCCTAAACCCTAAACCCTAAACCCTAAACCCTAAACCCTAAACCCTAAACCCTAAACCCTAAACCCTAAACCCTAAACCCTAAACCCTAAACCCTAAACCCTAAACCCTAAACCCTAAACCCTAAACCCTAAACCCTAAACCCTAAACCCTAAACCCTAAACCCTAAACCCTAAACCCTAAACCCTAAACCCTAAACCCTAAACCCTAAACCCTAAACCCTAAACCCTAAACCCTAAACCCTAAACCCTAAACCCTAAACCCTAAACCCTAAACCCTAAACCCTAAACCCTAAACCCTAAACCCTAAACCCTAAACCCTAAACCCTAAACCCTAAACCCTAAACCCTAAACCCTAAACCCTAAACCCTAAACCCTAAACCCTAAACCCTAAACCCTAAACCCTAAACCCTAAACCCTAAACCCTAAACCCTAAACCCTAAACCCTAAACCCTAAACCCTAAACCCTAAACCCTAAACCCTAAACCCTAAACCCTAAACCCTAAACCCTAAACCCTAAACCCTAAACCCTAAACCCTAAACCCTAAACCCTAAACCCTAAACCCTAAACCCTAAACCCTAAACCCTAAACCCTAAACCCTAAACCCTAAACCCTAAACCCTAAACCCTAAACCCTAAACCCTAAACCCTAAACCCTAAACCCTAAACCCTAAACCCTAAACCCTAAACCCTAAACCCTAAACCCTAAACCCTAAACCCTAAACCCTAAACCCTAAACCCTAAACCCTAAACCCTAAACCCTAAACCCTAAACCCTAAACCCTAAACCCTAAACCCTAAACCCTAAACCCTAAACCCTAAACCCTAAACCCTAAACCCTAAACCCTAAACCCTAAACCCTAAACCCTAAACCCTAAACCCTAAACCCTAAACCCTAAACCCTAAACCCTAAACCCTAAACCCTAAACCCTAAACCCTAAACCCTAAACCCTAAACCCTAAACCCTAAACCCTAAACCCTAAACCCTAAACCCTAAACCCTAAACCCTAAACCCTAAACCCTAAACCCTAAACCCTAAACCCTAAACCCTAAACCCTAAACCCTAAACCCTAAACCCTAAACCCTAAACCCTAAACCCTAAACCCTAAACCCTAAACCCTAAACCCTAAACCCTAAACCCTAAACCCTAAACCCTAAACCCTAAACCCTAAACCCTAAACCCTAAACCCTAAACCCTAAACCCTAAACCCTAAACCCTAAACCCTAAACCCTAAACCCTAAACCCTAAACCCTAAACCCTAAACCCTAAACCCTAAACCCTAAACCCTAAACCCTAAACCCTAAACCCTAAACCCTAAACCCTAAACCCTAAACCCTAAACCCTAAACCCTAAACCCTAAACCCTAAACCCTAAACCCTAAACCCTAAACCCTAAACCCTAAACCCTAAACCCTAAACCCTAAACCCTAAACCCTAAACCCTAAACCCTAAACCCTAAACCCTAAACCCTAAACCCTAAACCCTAAACCCTAAACCCTAAACCCTAAACCCTAAACCCTAAACCCTAAACCCTAAACCCTAAACCCTAAACCCTAAACCCTAAACCCTAAACCCTAAACCCTAAACCCTAAACCCTAAACCCTAAACCCTAAACCCTAAACCCTAAACCCTAAACCCTAAACCCTAAACCCTAAACCCTAAACCCTAAACCCTAAACCCTAAACCCTAAACCCTAAACCCTAAACCCTAAACCCTAAACCCTAAACCCCCTAACCCTAAACCCTAAACCCTAAACCCTAAACCCTAAACCCTAAACCCTAAACCCTAAACCCTAAACCCTAAACCCTAAACCCTAAACCCTAAACCCTAAACCCTAAACCCTAAACCCTAAACCCTAAACCCTAAACCCTAAACCCTAAACCCTAAACCCTAAACCCTAAACCCTAAACCCTAAACCCTAAACCCTAAACCCTAAACCCTAAACCCTAAACCCTAAACCCTAAACCCTAAACCCTAAACCCTAAACCCTAAACCCTAAACCCTAAACCCTAAACCCTAAACCCTAAACCCTAAACCCTAAACCCTAAACCCTAAACCCTAAACCCTAAACCCTAAACCCTAAACCCTAAACCCTAAACCCTAAACCCTAAACCCTAAACCCTAAACCCTAAACCCTAAACCCTAAACCCTAAACCCTAAACCCTAAACCCTAAACCCTAAACCCTAAACCCTAAACCCTAAACCCTAAACCCTAAACCCTAAACCCTAAACCCTAAACCCTAAACCCTAAACCCTAAACCCTAAACCCTAAACCCTAAACCCTAAACCCTAAACCCTAAACCCTAAACCCTAAACCCTAAACCCTAAACCCTAAACCCTAAACCCTAAACCCTAAACCCTAAACCCTAAACCCTAAACCCTAAACCCTAAACCCTAAACCCTAAACCCTAAAAACCCTAAACCCTAAACCCTAAACCCTAAACCCTAAACCCTAAACCCTAAACCCTAAACCCTAAACCCTAAACCCTAAACCCTAAACCCTAAACCCTAAACCCTAAACCCTAAACCCTAAACCCTAAACCCTAAACCCTAAACCCTAAACCCTAAACCCTAAACCCTAAACCCTAAACCCTAAACCCTAAACCCTAAACCCTAAACCCTAAACCCTAAACCCTAAACCCTAAACCCTAAACCCTAAACCCTAAACCCTAAACCCTAAACCCTAAACCCTAAACCCTAAACCCTAAACCCTAAACCCTAAACCCTAAACCCTAAACCCTAAACCCTAAACCCTAAACCCTAAACCCTAAACCCTAAACCCTAAACCCTAAACCCTAAACCCTAAACCCTAAACCCTAAACCCTAAACCCTAAACCCTAAACCCTAAACCCTAAACCCTAAACCCTAAACCCTAAACCCTAAACCCTAAACCCTAAACCCTAAACCCTAAACCCTAAACCCTAAACCCTAAACCCTAAACCCTAAACCCTAAACCCTAAACCCTAAACCCTAAACCCTAAACCCTAAACCCTAAACCCTAAACCCTAAACCCTAAACCCTAAACCCTAAACCCTAAACCCTAAACCCTAAACCCTAAACCCTAAACCCTAAACCCTAAACCCTAAACCCTAAACCCTAAACCCTAAACCCTAAACCCTAAACCCTAAACCCTAAACCCTAAACCCTAAACCCTAAACCCTAAACCCTAAACCCTAAACCCTAAACCCTAAACCCTAAACCCTAAACCCTAAACCCTAAACCCTAAACCCTAAACCCTAAACCCTAAACCCTAAACCCTAAACCCTAAACCCTAAACCCTAAACCCTAAACCCTAAACCCTAAACCCTAAACCCTAAACCCTAAACCCTAAACCCTAAACCCTAAACCCTAAACCCTAAACCCTAAACCCTAAACCCTAAACCCTAAACCCTAAACCCTAAACCCTAAACCCTAAACCCTAAACCCTAAACCCTAAACCCTAAACCCTAAACCCTAAACCCTAAACCCTAAACCCTAAACCCTAAACCCTAAACCCTAAACCCTAAACCCTAAACCCTAAACCCTAAACCCTAAACCCTAAACCCTAAACCCTAAACCCTAAACCCTAAACCCTAAACCCTAAACCCTAAACCCTAAACCCTAAACCCTAAACCCTAAACCCTAAACCCTAAACCCTAAACCCTAAACCCTAAACCCTAAACCCTAAACCCTAAACCCTAAACCCTAAACCCTAAACCCTAAACCCTAAACCCTAAACCCTAAACCCTAAACCCTAAAAACCCTAAACCCTAAACCCTAAACCCTAAACCCTAAACCCTAAACCCTAAACCCTAAACCCTAAACCCTAAACCCTAAACCCTAAACCCTAAACCCTAAACCCTAAACCCTAAACCCTAAACCCTAAACCCTAAACCCTAAACCCTAAACCCTAAACCCTAAACCCTAAACCCTAAACCCTAAACCCTAAACCCTAAACCCTAAACCCTAAACCCTAAACCCTAAACCCTAAACCCTAAACCCTAAACCCTAAACCCTAAACCCTAAACCCTAAACCCTAAACCCTAAACCCTAAACCCTAAACCCTAAACCCTAAACCCTAAACCCTAAACCCTAAACCCTAAACCCTAAACCCTAAACCCTAAACCCTAAACCCTAAACCCTAAACCCTAAACCCTAAACCCTAAACCCTAAACCCTAAACCCTAAACCCTAAACCCTAAACCCTAAACCCTAAACCCTAAACCCTAAACCCTAAACCCTAAACCCTAAACCCTAAACCCTAAACCCTAAACCCTAAACCCTAAACCCTAAACCCTAAACCCTAAACCCTAAACCCTAAACCCTAAACCCTAAACCCTAAACCCTAAACCCTAAACCCTAAACCCTAAACCCTAAACCCTAAACCCTAAACCCTAAACCCTAAACCCTAAACCCTAAACCCCCTAAACCCTAAACCCTAAACCCTAAACCCTAAACCCTAAACCCTAAACCCTAAACCCTAAACCCTAAACCCTAAACCCTAAACCCTAAACCCTAAACCCTAAACCCTAAACCCTAAACCCTAAACCCTAAACCCTAAACCCTAAACCCTAAACCCTAAACCCTAAACCCTAAACCCTAAACCCTAAACCCTAAACCCTAAACCCTAAACCCTAAACCCTAAACCCTAAACCCTAAACCCTAAACCCTAAACCCTAAACCCTAAACCCTAAACCCTAAACCCTAAACCCTAAACCCTAAACCCTAAACCCTAAACCCTAAACCCTAAACCCTAAACCCTAAACCCTAAACCCTAAACCCTAAACCCTAAACCCTAAACCCTAAACCCTAAACCCTAAACCCTAAACCCTAAACCCTAAACCCTAAACCCTAAACCCTAAACCCTAAACCCTAAACCCTAAACCCTAAACCCTAAACCCTAAACCCTAAACCCTAAACCCTAAACCCTAAACCCTAAACCCTAAACCCTAAACCCTAAACCCTAAACCCTAAACCCTAAACCCTAAACCCTAAACCCTAAACCCTAAACCCTAAACCCTAAACCCTAAACCCTAAACCCTAAACCCTAAACCCTAAACCCTAAACCCTAAACCCTAAACCCTAAACCCTAAACCCTAAACCCTAAACCCTAAACCCTAAACCCTAAACCCTAAACCCTAAACCCTAAACCCTAAACCCTAAACCCTAAACCCTAAACCCTAAACCCTAAACCCTAAACCCTAAACCCTAAACCCTAAACCCTAAACCCTAAACCCTAAACCCTAAACCCTAAACCCTAAACCCTAAACCCTAAACCCTAAACCCTAAACCCTAAACCCTAAACCCTAAACCCTAAACCCTAAACCCTAAACCCTAAACCCTAAACCCTAAACCCTAAACCCTAAACCCTAAACCCTAAACCCTAAACCCTAAACCCTAAACCCTAAACCCTAAACCCTAAACCCTAAACCCTAAACCCTAAACCCTAAACCCTAAACCCTAAACCCTAAACCCTAAACCCTAAACCCTAAACCCTAAACCCTAAACCCTAAACCCTAAACCCTAAACCCTAAACCCTAAACCCTAAACCCTAAACCCTAAACCCTAAACCCTAAACCCTAAACCCTAAACCCTAAACCCTAAACCCTAAACCCTAAACCCTAAACCCTAAACCCTAAACCCTAAACCCTAAACCCTAAACCCTAAACCCTAAACCCTAAACCCTAAACCCTAAACCCTAAACCCTAAACCCTAAACCCTAAACCCTAAACCCTAAACCCTAAACCCTAAACCCTAAACCCTAAACCCTAAACCCTAAACCCTAAACCCTAAACCCTAAACCCTAAACCCTAAACCCTAAACCCTAAACCCTAAACCCTAAACCCTAAACCCTAAACCCTAAACCCTAAACCCTAAACCCTAAACCCTAAACCCTAAACCCTAAACCCTAAACCCTAAACCCTAAACCCTAAACCCTAAACCCTAAACCCTAAACCCTAAACCCTAAACCCTAAACCCTAAACCCTAAACCCTAAACCCTAAACCCTAAACCCTAAACCCTAAACCCTAAACCCTAAACCCTAAACCCTAAACCCTAAACCCTAAACCCTAAACCCTAAACCCTAAACCCTAAACCCTAAACCCTAAACCCTAAACCCTAAACCCTAAACCCTAAACCCTAAACCCTAAACCCTAAACCCTAAACCCTAAACCCTAAACCCTAAACCCTAAACCCTAAACCCTAAACCCTAAACCCTAAACCCTAAACCCTAAACCCTAAACCCTAAACCCTAAACCCTAAACCCTAAACCCTAAACCCTAAACCCTAAACCCTAAACCCTAAACCCTAAACCCTAAACCCTAAACCCTAAACCCTAAACCCTAAACCCTAAACCCTAAACCCTAAACCCTAAACCCTAAACCCTAAACCCTAAACCCTAAACCCTAAACCCTAAACCCTAAACCCTAAACCCTAAACCCTAAACCCTAAACCCTAAACCCTAAACCCTAAACCCTAAACCCTAAACCCTAAACCCTAAACCCTAAACCCTAAACCCTAAACCCTAAACCCTAAACCCTAAACCCTAAACCCTAAACCCTAAACCCTAAACCCTAAACCCTAAACCCTAAACCCTAAACCCTAAACCCTAAACCCTAAACCCTAAACCCTAAACCCTAAACCCTAAACCCTAAACCCTAAACCCTAAACCCTAAACCCTAAACCCTAAACCCTAAACCCTAAACCCTAAACCCTAAACCCTAAACCCTAAACCCTAAACCCTAAAAACCCTAAACCCTAAACCCTAAACCCTAAACCCTAAACCCTAAACCCTAAACCCTAAACCCTAAACCCTAAACCCTAAACCCTAAACCCTAAACCCTAAACCCTAAACCCTAAACCCTAAACCCTAAACCCTAAACCCTAAACCCTAAACCCTAAACCCTAAACCCTAAACCCTAAACCCTAAACCCTAAACCCTAAACCCTAAACCCTAAACCCTAAACCCTAAACCCTAAACCCTAAACCCTAAACCCTAAACCCTAAACCCTAAACCCTAAACCCTAAACCCTAAACCCTAAACCCTAAACCCTAAACCCTAAACCCTAAACCCTAAACCCTAAACCCTAAACCCTAAACCCTAAAAACCCTAAACCCTAAACCCTAAACCCTAAACCCTAAACCCTAAACCCTAAACCCTAAACCCTAAACCCTAAACCCTAAACCCTAAACCCTAAACCCTAAACCCTAAACCCTAAACCCTAAACCCTAAACCCTAAACCCTAAACCCTAAACCCTAAACCCTAAACCCTAAACCCTAAACCCTAAACCCTAAACCCTAAACCCTAAACCCTAAACCCTAAACCCTAAACCCTAAACCCTAAACCCTAAACCCTAAACCCTAAACCCTAAACCCTAAACCCTAAACCCTAAACCCTAAACCCTAAACCCTAAACCCTAAACCCTAAACCCTAAACCCTAAACCCTAAACCCTAAACCCTAAACCCTAAACCCTAAACCCTAAACCCTAAACCCTAAACCCTAAACCCTAAACCCTAAACCCTAAACCCTAAACCCTAAACCCTAAACCCTAAACCCTAAACCCTAAACCCTAAACCCTAAACCCTAAACCCTAAACCCTAAACCCTAAACCCTAAACCCTAAACCCTAAACCCTAAACCCTAAACCCTAAACCCTAAACCCTAAACCCTAAACCCTAAACCCTAAACCCTAAACCCTAAACCCTAAACCCTAAACCCTAAACCCTAAACCCTAAACCCTAAACCCTAAACCCTAAACCCTAAACCCTAAACCCTAAACCCTAAACCCTAAACCCTAAACCCTAAACCCTAAACCCTAAACCCTAAACCCTAAACCCTAAACCCTAAACCCTAAACCCTAAACCCTAAACCCTAAACCCTAAACCCTAAACCCTAAACCCTAAACCCTAAACCCTAAACCCTAAACCCTAAACCCTAAACCCTAAACCCTAAACCCTAAACCCTAAACCCTAAACCCTAAACCCTAAACCCTAAACCCTAAACCCTAAACCCTAAACCCTAAACCCTAAACCCTAAACCCTAAACCCTAAACCCTAAACCCTAAACCCTAAACCCTAAACCCTAAACCCTAAACCCTAAACCCTAAACCCTAAACCCTAAACCCTAAACCCTAAACCCTAAACCCTAAACCCTAAACCCTAAACCCTAAACCCTAAACCCTAAACCCTAAACCCTAAACCCTAAACCCTAAACCCTAAACCCTAAACCCTAAACCCTAAACCCTAAACCCTAAACCCTAAACCCTAAACCCTAAACCCTAAACCCTAAACCCTAAACCCTAAACCCTAAACCCTAAACCCTAAAAACCCTAAACCCTAAACCCTAAACCCTAAACCCTAAACCCTAAACCCTAAACCCTAAACCCTAAACCCTAAACCCTAAACCCTAAACCCTAAACCCTAAACCCTAAACCCTAAACCCTAAACCCTAAACCCTAAACCCTAAACCCTAAACCCTAAACCCTAAACCCTAAACCCTAAACCCTAAACCCTAAACCCTAAACCCTAAACCCTAAACCCTAAACCCTAAACCCTAAACCCTAAACCCTAAACCCTAAACCCTAAACCCTAAACCCTAAACCCTAAACCCTAAACCCTAAACCCTAAACCCTAAACCCTAAACCCTAAACCCTAAACCCTAAACCCTAAACCCTAAACCCTAAACCCTAAACCCTAAACCCTAAACCCTAAACCCTAAACCCTAAACCCTAAACCCTAAACCCTAAACCCTAAACCCTAAACCCTAAACCCTAAACCCTAAACCCTAAACCCTAAACCCTAAACCCTAAACCCTAAACCCTAAACCCTAAACCCTAAACCCTAAACCCTAAACCCTAAACCCTAAACCCTAAACCCTAAACCCTAAACCCTAAACCCTAAACCCTAAACCCTAAACCCTAAACCCTAAACCCTAAACCCTAAACCCTAAACCCTAAACCCTAAACCCTAAACCCTAAACCCTAAACCCTAAACCCTAAACCCTAAACCCTAAACCCTAAACCCTAAACCCTAAACCCTAAACCCTAAACCCTAAACCCTAAACCCTAAACCCTAAACCCTAAACCCTAAACCCTAAACCCTAAACCCTAAACCCTAAACCCTAAACCCTAAACCCTAAACCCTAAACCCTAAACCCTAAACCCTAAACCCTAAACCCTAAACCCTAAACCCTAAACCCTAAACCCTAAACCCTAAACCCTAAACCCTAAACCCTAAACCCTAAACCCTAAACCCTAAACCCTAAACCCTAAACCCTAAACCCTAAACCCTAAACCCTAAACCCTAAACCCTAAACCCTAAACCCTAAACCCTAAACCCTAAACCCTAAACCCTAAACCCTAAACCCTAAACCCTAAACCCTAAACCCTAAACCCTAAACCCTAAACCCTAAACCCTAAACCCTAAACCCTAAACCCTAAACCCTAAACCCTAAACCCTAAACCCTAAACCCTAAACCCTAAACCCTAAACCCTAAACCCTAAACCCTAAACCCTAAACCCTAAACCCTAAACCCTAAACCCTAAACCCTAAACCCTAAACCCTAAACCCTAAACCCTAAACCCTAAACCCTAAACCCTAAACCCTAAACCCTAAACCCTAAACCCTAAACCCTAAACCCTAAACCCTAAACCCTAAACCCTAAACCCTAAACCCTAAACCCTAAACCCTAAACCCTAAACCCTAAACCCTAAACCCTAAACCCTAAACCCTAAACCCTAAACCCTAAACCCTAAACCCTAAACCCTAAACCCTAAACCCTAAACCCTAAACCCTAAACCCTAAACCCTAAACCCTAAACCCTAAACCCTAAACCCTAAACCCTAAACCCTAAACCCTAAACCCTAAACCCTAAACCCTAAACCCTAAACCCTAAACCCTAAACCCTAAACCCTAAACCCTA
>JABKBQ010000015.1:0-12500 GCA_014182725.1 Eucalyptus brandiana | reverse complement strand
GAACGCGCGTGCGTTTTCCTGCCGAAAATGCTGCTACTGCTCCGTCCCCTTGATTTTGGTATCAATTTTTCATCGTAGGCCTTCCTTTTGACATAACAAATACAGTAGATAAAAATTCCAGCATCAATGCCCAAAGAATAATGGCGTTACCGCATCTTCAAAGTGCCACGGCCCAAAATGAACGCGCGTGCGTTTTCCTAGAAAAATGCTGCTACGTTCCGTCCCCTTGATTTTGGTATCAATTTTTCATCGTAGGCCTTCCTTTTGACATAACAAATACAGTAGATAAAAATTCCAGCATCAATGCCCAAAGAATAATGGCGTTACCGCATCTTCAAAGTGCCACGGCCCAAAATGAACGCGCGTGCGTTTCCCCGCGTAAAATGCTGCTGCTACTGTTCCGTCCCCTTTGATTTTGGTATCAATTTTCATCGTAGGCCTTCCTTTTGACATAACAAATACAGTAGATAAAAATCAGCATCAATGCCCAAAGAATAATGGCGTTACCGCATCTTCAAAGTGCCACGGCCCAAAATGAACGCGCGTGCGTTTTCCTGCAAAAAATGCTGCTACTGTTCCGTCCCTTTGATTTTGGTATCAATTTTTCATCGTAGGCCTTCCTTTTGACATAACAAATACAGTAGATAAAAATTCCAGCATCAATGCCCAAAGAATAATGGCGTTACCGCATCTTCAAAGTGCCACGGCCCAAAATGAACGCGCGTGCGTTTTCCTACAGAAAATGCTGCTACCACTCTTCCGTCCCTTTGATTTTGGTATCAATTTTTCATCGTAGGCCTTCCTTTTGACATAACAAATACAGTAGATAAAAATTCCAGCATCAATGCCCAAAGAATAATGGCGTTACCGCATCTTCAAAGTGCCACGGCCCAAAATGAACGCGCGTGCGTTTTCCCGAAAATGCTGCTACTGTTCCGTCCCTGTGATTTTGGTATCAATTTTTCATCGTAGGCCTTTCCTTTTGACATAACAAATACAGTAGATAAAAATTCCAGCATCAATGCCCAAAGAATAATGGCGTTACCGCATCTTCAAAGTGCCACGGCCCAAAATGAACGCGCGTGCGTTTTCCCCCTAGAGAAAATGCTGCTACTGTTCCGTCCCTTTGATTTTGGTATCAATTTTTCATCGTAGGCCTTCCTTTTGACATAACAAATACAGTAGATAAAAATTCCAGCATCAATGCCCAAAGAATAATGGCGTTACCGCATCTTCAAAGTGCCACGGCCCAAAATGAACGCGCGTGCGTTTTCCTGCGTAAAATGCTGCTACTGTCCGTCCCCGTGATTTTGGTATCAATTTTTCATCGTAGGCCTTCCTTTTGACATAACAAATACAGTAGATAAAAATTCCAGCATCAATGCCCAAAGAATAATGGCGTTACCGCATCTTCAAAGTGCCACGGCCCAAAATGAACGCGCGTGCGTTTTCCTGCGAAAAATGCTGCTACTGTTCGTCCCCCGTTTGATTTTGGTATCAATTTTTCATCGTAGGCCTTCCTTTTGACATAACAAATACAGTAGATAAAAATTCCAGCATCAATGCCCAAAGAATAATGGCGTTACCGCATCTTCAAAGTGCCACGGCCCAAAATGAACGCGCGTGCGTTTTCCTAGAGAAAATGCTGCTACTGCTTTCGTCCCTGTGATTTTGGTATCAATTTTTCATCGTAGGCCTTCCTTTTGACATAACAAATACAGTAGATAAAAATTCCAGCATCAATGCCCAAAGAATAATGGCGTTACCGCATCTTCAAAGTGCCACGGCCCAAAATGAACGCGCGTGCGTTTTCCTAGCGTAAAAATGCTGCTACTGTTCCGTCCCTGTGATTTTGGTATCAATTTTTCATCGTAGGCCTTCCTTTTGACATAACAAATACAGTAGATAAAAATTCCAGCATCAATGCCCAAAGAATAATGGCGTTACCGCATCTTCAAAGTGCCACGGCCCAAAATGAACGCGCGTGCGTTTTCCCCGCAGAAAATGCTGCTACTTCCGTCCCCGTGATTTTGGTATCATTTCTTCATCGTAGGCCTTCCTTTTGACAGAACAAATACAGTAGATAAAAATTCCAGCATCAATGCCCAAAGAATAATGGCGTTACCGCATCTCCAAAGTGCCAAGGCCCAAAATGAACGCACGTGCGTGTTCTTACAGAAAATGCTGCTACTCTTTCGTCCCTGTGATTTTGGCATCAATTCTTCATCGTAGGCCTTCCTTTGACATAACAAATACAGTAGATAAAAATTCCAGCATCAATGCCCAAAGAATAATGGCGTTACATCATCTTCAAAGTGCCCCGGCCGAAAATGAACGCTCGTGCGTTTTCCTGCAGAAAATGCTGCTACTGTTCCGTCCCTTTGATTTTGGTATCAATTTTTCATCGTAGGCCTTGCTTTTGACATAACAAATACAGTAGATAAAAATTCCAGCATCAATGCCCAAAGAATAATGGCGTTACCGCATCTCCAAAGTGCCACGGCCCAAAATGAACGCGCGTGCGTTTCCTCCCGTAAAATGCTGCTACTGTTCCGTCCCTTTGATTTTGGTATCAATTTTTCATCGTAGGCCTTCCTTTTGACATAACAAATACAGTAGATAAAAATTCCAGCATCAATGCCCAAAGAATAATGGCGTTACCGCATCTTCAAAGTGCCACGGCCCAAAATGAACGCGCGTGCGTTTTCCTAGTAAAATGCTGCTACTGCTCCGTCCCTGTGATTTTGGTATCAATTTTTCATCGTAGGCCTTCCTTTTGACATAACAAATACAGTAGATAAAAATTCCAGCATCAATGCCCAAAGAATAATGGCGTTACCGCATCTTCAAAGTGCCACGGCCCAAAATGAACGCGCGTGCGTTTTCCTGTAGAAAATGCTGCTACTGTTCCGTCCCTTTGATTTTGGTATGAATTTTTCATCGTAGGCCTTCCTTTTGGCATAACAAATACAGTAGATAAAAATTCCAGCATCAATGCCCAAAGAATAATGGCGTTACCGCATCTTCAAAGTGCCACGGCCCAAAATGAACGCGCGTGCGTTTTCCTAGAAAAATGCTGCTACTGTCCGTCCCCGTGATTTTGGTATCAATTTTTCATCGTAGGCCTTCCTTTTGACATAACAAATACAGTAGATAAAAATTCCAGCATCAATGCCCAAAGAATAATGGCGTTACCGCATCTTCAAAGTGCCACGGCCCAAAATGAACGCGCGTGCGTTTTCCTAGAGAAAATGCTGCTACTGTTCCGTCCCCTTTGATTTTGGTATCAATTTTTCATCGTAGGCCTTCCTTTTGACATAACAAATACAGTAGATAAAAATTCCAGCATCAATGCCCAAAGAATAATGGCGTTACCGCATCTTCAAAGTGCCACGGCCCAAAATGAACGCGCGTGCGTTTTCCTAGAGAAAAATGCTGCTACTGTTCCGTCCCTTTGATTTTGGTATCAATTTTCATCGTAGGCCTTCCTTTTGACATAACAAATACAGTAGATAAAAATTCCAGCATCAATGCCCAAAGAATAATGGCGTTACCGCATCTTCAAAGTGCCACGGCCCAAAATGAACGCGCGTGCGTTTTCCCCGCGAAAATGCTGCTACTGTTCCGTCCCCGTTGATTTTGGTATCAATTTTTCATCGTAGGCCTTCCTTTTGACATAACAAATACAGTAGATAAAAATTCCAGCATCAATGCCCAAAGAATAATGGCGTTACCGCATCTTCAAAGTGCCACGGCCCAAAATGAACGCGCGTGCGTGTTCCTTCCTAGAGAAAATGCTGCTACTGCTTCCGTCCCCTTTGATTTTGGTATCAATTTTTCATCGTAGGCCTTCCTTTTGACATAACAAATACAGTAGATAAAAATTCCAGCATCAATGCCCAAAGAATAATGGCGTTACCGCATCTTCAAAGTGCCACGGCCCAAAATGAACGCGCGTGCGTTTTCCCGAAAAATGCTGCTACTGCTCGTCCCCGTGATTTTGGTATCAATTTTTCATCGTAGGCCTTCCTTTTGACATAACAAATACAGTAGATAAAAATTCCAGCATCAATGCCCAAAGAATAATGGCGTTACCGCATCTTCAAAGTGCCACGGCCCAAAATGAACGCGCGTGCGTTTCCTTCGCGAAAATGCTGCTACTGTTCCGTCCCCTTTGATTTTGGTATCAATTTTTCATCGTAGGCCTTCCTTTTGACATAACAAATACAGTAGATAAAAATTCCAGCATCAATGCCCAAAGAATAATGGCGTTACCGCATCTTCAAAGTGCCACGGCCCAAAATGAACGCGCGTGCGTTTTCCTACAGAAAATGCTGCTGCTACACTGTCCCCCCTTTGATTTTGGTATCAATTTTTCATCGTAGGCCTTCCTTTTGACATAACAAATACAGTAGATAAAAATTCCAGCATCAATGCCCAAAGAATAATGGCGTTACCGCATCTTCAAAGTGCCACGGCCCAAAATGAACGCGCGTGCGTTTTCCTAGAAAAATGCTGCTACTGCTCCGTCCCTTTGATTTTGGTATCAATTTTTCATCGTAGGCCTTCCTTTGACATAACAAATACAGTAGATAAAAATTCCAGCATCAATGCCCAAAGAATAATGGCGTTACCGCATCTTCAAAGTGCCACGGCCCAAAATGAACGCGCGTGCGTTTTCCCCCCAGAAAATGCTGCTACTGTTCCCCCGTGATTTTGGTATCAATTCTTCATCGTAGGCCTTCCTTTTGACATAACAAATACAGTAGATAAAAATTCCAGCATCAATACCCAAAGAATAATGGCGTTACCGCATCTTCAAAGTGCCACGGCCTAAAATGAACGCGTCTGCGTGTTCCTGCAGAAAATGCTGCTACTGCTTCGTCCCTGTGATATTGGTTTCAATTTTTCATCGTAGGCCTTCCTTTTGACATAACAAATACAGTAGATAAAAATTCCAACATCAATGCCCAAAGAATAATGGCGTTACCGCATCTTCAAAGTGCCACGGCCCAAAATGAACGCGCGTGCGTATTCCTGCAGGAAATGCTGCTACCGTTCCGTCCCTGTGATTTTGGTATCAATTCTTCATCGCAGGCCTTCCTTTTGACATAACAAATACAGTAGATACAAATTCCAGCATCAATGCCCAAAGAATAATGGCGTTACCGCATCTTCGATGTGCCCCGGCCCAAAATGAACGCGCGTGCGTTTCCTAAAAAAATGCTGCTACTGTTCCGTCCCTGTGATTTTGGTATCAATTTTTCATCGTAGGCCTTCCTTTTGACATAACAAATACAGTAGATAAAAATTCCAGCATCAATGCCCAAAGAATAATGGCGTTACCGCATCTTCAAAGTGCCACGGCCCAAAATGAACGCGCGTGCGTGTTCCTAGAAAAAATGCTGCTACTGCTTCCGTCCCCGTGATTTTGGTATCAATTTTTCATCGTAGGCCTTCCTTTTGACATAACAAATACAGTAGATAAAAATTCCAGCATCAATGCCCAAAGAATAATGGCGTTACCGCATCTTCAAAGTGCCACGGCCCAAAATGAACGCGCGTGCGTTTCCTAGAAAAATGCTGCTACTGTTCCGTCCCCTTGATTTTGGTATCAATTTTTCATCGTAGGCCTTCCTTTTGACATAACAAATACAGTAGATAAAAATTCCAGCATCAATGCCCAAAGAATAATGGCGTTACCGCATCTTCAAAGTGCCACGGCCCAAAATGAACGCGCGTGCGTTTTCCTAGAAAAATGCTGCTACTGCTCCGTCCCCTTGATTTTGGTATCAATTTTCATCGTAGGCCTTCCTTTTGACATAACAAATACAGTAGATAAAAATTCCAGCATCAATGCCCAAAGAATAATGGCGTTACCGCATCTTCAAAGTGCCACGGCCCAAAATGAACGCGCGTGCGTTTCCCGAAAATGCCGCTACTGCTCCGTTCCCCCTTTGATTTTGGTATCAATTTTTCATCGTAGGCCTTCCTTTTTGACATAACAAATACAGTAGATAAAAATTCCAGCATCAATGCCCAAAGAATAATGGCGTTACCGCATCTTCAAAGTGCCACGGCCCAAAATGAACGCGCGTGCGTTTTCCTAGCGAAAATGCTGCTACTGCTTCCGTCCCCCCCGTGATTTTGGTATCAATTTTTCATCGTAGGCCTTCCTTTTGACATAACAAATACAGTAGATAAAAATTCCAGCATCAATGCCCAAAGAATAATGGCGTTACCGCATCTTCAAAGTGCCACGGCCCAAAATGAACGCGCGTGCGTTTTCCCCCCGCGAAAATGCTGCTACTGTTCCGTCCCCGTGATTTTGGTATCAATTCTTCATCGTAGGCCTTCCTTTTGACATAACAAATACAGTAGATAAAAATTCCAGCATCAATGCCCAAAGAATAATGGCGTTACCGCATCTTCAAAGTGCCACGGCCCAAAATGAAAGCGCGTGCGTATTCCTGCGGGAAATGCTGCTACTGTTCCGTCCTTGTGATTTTGGTATCAATTCTTCATCGCAGGCCTTCCTTTTGATATAACAAATACAGTAGATACAAATTCCAGCATCAATGCCGAAAGAATAATGGCGTTACCGCATCTTCAAAGTGCCCCGGCCGAAAATGAACGCGCGTGCGTTTTCCTGCAGAAAATGCTGCTACTTTCTCCCCCTTTGATTTTGGTATCAATTTTTCATCGTAGGCCTTCCTTTTGACATAACAAATACAGTAGATAAAAATTCCAGCATCAATGCCCAAAGAATAATGGCGTTACCGCATCTTCAAAGTGCCACGGCCCAAAATGAACGCGTGTGCATTTTCCTGCAGAAAATGCTGCTACTGTTCCGTCCCTGTGATTTTGGTATCAATTCTTCATCGTAGGCCTTCCTTTTGACATAACAAATACAGTAGATAAAAATTCCAGCATCAATGCCCAAAGAATAATGGCGTTACCGCATCTTCAAAGTGCCACGGCCCAAAATGAACGCGCGTGCGTTTCCCCCGCGAAAATGCTGCTACTGTTCGTCCCCTTGATTTTGGTATCAATTTTTCATCGTAGGCCTTCCTTTTGACATAACAAATACAGTAGATAAAAATTCCAGCATCAATGCCCAAAGAATAATGGCGTTACCGCATCTTCAAAGTGCCACGGCCCAAAATGAACGCGCGTGTTTTTCCCGCGTAAAAATGCTGCTACTGTTCCGTCCCTGTGATTTTGGTATCAATTTTTCATCGTAGGCCTTCCTTTTGACATAACAAATACAGTAGATAAAAATTCCAGCATCAATGCCCAAAGAATAATGGCGTTACCGCATCTTCAAAGTGCCACGGCCCAAAATGAACGCGCGTGCGTTTTCCCTAGAAAAATGCTGCTACTTCCGTCCCCCCCCCCGATTTTTGGTATCAATTTTTCATCGTAGGCCTTCCTTTTGACATAACAAATACAGTAGATAAAAATTCCAGCATCAATGCCCAAAGAATAATGGCGTTACCGCATCTTCAAAGTGCCACGGCCCAAAATGAACGCGCGTGCGTTTTCCTAGCGAAAAATGCTGCTACTGTTCCGTCCCCTTTGATTTTGGTATCAATTTTTCATCGTAGGCCTTCCTTTTGACATAACAAGTACAGTAGATAAAAATTCCAGCATCAATGCCCAAAGAATAATGGCGTTACCGCATCTTCAAAGTGCCACGGCCCAAAATGAACGCGCGTGCGTTTTCTAGCAGAAAATGCTGCTACTGTTCCGTCCCGTTGATTTTGGTATCAATTTTTCATCGTAGGCCTTCCTTTTGACATAACAAATACAGTAGATAAAAATTCCAGCATCAATGCCCAAAGAATAATGGCGTTACCGCATCTTCAAAGTGCCACGGCCCAAAATGAACGCGCGTGCGTTTCCTAGAGAAAATGCTGCTACTGTTCGTCCCCCTTTGATTTTGGTATCAATTTTTCATCGTAGGCCTTCCTTTTGACATAACAAATACAGTAGATAAAAATTCCAGCATCAATGCCCAAAGAATAATGGCGTTACCGCATCTTCAAAGTGCCACGGCCCAAAATGAACGCGCGTGCGTTTTCCTAGCAGTAAAATGCTGCTACTCAAGTTCCGTCCCCGTGATTTTGGTATCAATTTTTCATCGTAGGCCTTCCTTTTGACATAACAAATACAGTAGATAAAAATTCCAGCATCAATGCCCAAAGAATAATGGCGTTACCGCATCTTCAAAGTGCCACGGCCCAAAATGAACGCGCGTGCGTTTTCCTAGAAAATGCTGCTACTGCTCCCCCTTTGATTTTGGTATCAATTTTTCATCGTAGGCCTTCCTTTTGACATAACAAATACAGTAGATAAAAATTCCAGCATCAATGCCCAAAGAATAATGGCGTTACCGCATCTTCAAAGTGCCACGGCCCAAAATGAACGCGCGTGCGTTTCCCGCAGAAAATGCTGCTACTGTTCCGTCCCTTTGATTTTGGTATCAATTTTTCATCGTAGGCTTCCTTTTGGCATAACAAATACAGTAGATAAAAATTCCAGCATCAATGCCCAAAGAATAATGGCGTTACCGCATCTTCAAAGTGCCACGGCCCAAAATGAACGCGCGTGCGTTTTCTTGCAGAAAATGCTTCTACTGTTCCGTCCCTTTGATTTTGGTATCAATTTTTCATCGTAGGCCTTCCTTTTGGCATAACAAATACAGTAGATAAAAATTCCAGCATCAATGCCCAAAGAATAATGGCGTTACCGCATCTTCAAAGTGCCACGGCCCAAAATGAACGCGCGTGCGTTTCCTAGCGTAAAATGCTTCTACTTCCCCCCGTGATTTTGGTATCAATTTTTCATCGTAGGCCTTCCTTTTGACATAACAAATACAGTAGATAAAAATTCCAGCATCAATGCCCAAAGAATAATGGCGTTACCGCATCTTCAAAGTGCCACGGCCCAAAATGAACGCGCGTGCGTTTTTTCCTAAAAAAATGCTGCTACTGCTCCGTCCCTTGTTGATTTTGGTATCAATTTTTCATCGTAGGCCTTCCTTTTGACATAACAAATACAGTAGATAAAAATTCCAGCATCAATGCCCAAAGAATAATGGCGTTACCGCATCTTCAAAGTGCCACGGCCCAAAATGAACGCGCGTGCGTTTTCCTACAGAAAATGCTGCTACTGTTCGTCCCTGTGATTTTGGTATCAATTGTTCATCGTAGGCCTTCCTTTTGACATAACAAATACAGTAGATAAAAATTCCAGCATCAATGCCCAAAGAATAATGGCGTTACCGCATCTTCAAAGTGCCACGGCCCAAAATGAACGCGCGTGCGTTTTCTTGCAGAAAATGCTGCTACTGTTCCGTCCCTGTGATTTTGGTATCAATTCCTCATCGTAGGCCTTCCTTTTGACATAACAAATACAGTAGATAAAAATTCCAGCATCAATGCCCAAAGAATAATGGCGTTACCGCATCTTCAAAGTGCCACGGCCCAAAATGAACGCGCGTGCGTGTTTCCTAGCAGAAAATGCTGCTACTGTTCCGTCCCCCCCCGTTGATTTTGGTATCAATTTTTCATCGTAGGCCTTCCTTTTGACATAACAAATACAGTAGATAAAAATTCCAGCATCAATGCCCAAAGAATAATGGCGTTACCGCATCTTCAAAGTGCCACGGCCCAAAATGAACGCGCGTGCGTTTTCCCCGCGAAAATGCTGCTACTGCTTTCCGTCCCTTGATTTTGGTATCAATTTTTCATCGTAGGCCTTCCTTTTGACATAACAAATACAGTAGATAAAAATTCCAGCATCAATGCCCAAAGAATAATGGCGTTACCGCATCTTCAAAGTGCCACGGCCCAAAATGAACGCGCGTGCGTTTTCCTAGAGAAAATGCTGCTACTGTTCCCCCTTTGATTTTGGTATCAATTTTTCATCGTAGGCCTTCCTTTTGACATAACAAATACAGTAGATAAAAATTCCAGCATCAATGCCCAAAGAATAATGGCGTTACCGCATCTTCAAAGTGCCACGGCCCAAAATGAACGCGCGTGCGTTTTCCTTTCGCGAAAATGCTGCTACTGTTCCGTCCCTTTGATTTTGGTATCAATTTTTCATCGTAGGCCTTCCTTTTGACATAACAAATACAGTAGATAAAAATTCCAGCATCAATGCCCAAAGAATAATGGCGTTACCGCATCTTCAAAGTGCCACGGCCCAAAATGAACGCGCGTGCGTGTTCCTTCCTAGAAAAATGCTGCTACTGCTTTCCGTCCCCGTGATTTTGGTATCAATTTTTCATCGTAGGCCTTCCTTTTGACATAACAAATACAGTAGATAAAAATTCCAGCATCAATGCCCAAAGAATAATGGCGTTACCGCATCTTCAAAGTGCCACGGCCCAAAATGAACGCGCGTGCGTTTTCCTACAGAAAATGCTGCTACTGTTCCGTCCCTTTGATTTTGGTATCAATTTTTCATCGTAGGCCTTCCTTTGACATAACAAATACAGTAGATAAAAATTCCAGCATCAATGCCCAAAGAATAATGGCGTTACCGCATCTTCAAAGTGCCACGGCCCAAAATGAACGCGCGTGCGTTTTCCTGCAGAAAATGCTGCTACTGCTCCGTCCCTTTGATTTTGGTATCAATTTTTCATCGTAGGCCTTCCTTTTGACATAACAAATACAGTAGATAAAAATTCCAGCATCAATGCCCAAAGAATAATGGCGTTACCGCATCTTCAAAGTGCCACGGCCCAAAATGAACGCGCGTGCGTTTCCCCGAGAAAATGCTGCTACTGTTTCGTCCCTGTGATTTTGGTATCAATTTTTCATCGTAGGCCTTCCTTTGACATAACAAATACAGTAGATAAAAATTCCAGCATCAATGCCCAAAGAATAATGGCGTTACCGCATCTTCAAAGTGCCACGGCCCAAAATGAACGCGCGTGCGTTTTCCTACAGAAAATGCTGCTACTGTTCTGTCCCATTGATTTTGGTATCAATTTTTCATCGTAGGCCTTCCTTTTGGCATAACAAATACAGTAGATAAAAATTCCAGCATCAATGCCCAAAGAATAATGGCGTTACCGCATCTTCAAAGTGCCACGGCCCAAAATGAACGCGCGTGCGTTTTCCTTTCCCCGAAAAATGCTGCTACTGTTCCGTCCCTTTTTTTTTGGTATCAATTTTTCATCGTAGGCCTTCCTTTTGACATAACAAATACAGTAGATAAAAATTCCAGCATCAATGCCCAAAGAATAATGGCGTTACCGCATCTTCAAAGTGCCACGGCCCAAAATGAACGCGCGTGCGTTTTCCTAGAAAAATGCTGCTACTGCTCCGTCCCCTTTGATTTTGGTATCAATTTTTCATCGTAGGCCTTCCTTTTGACATAACAAATACAGTAGATAAAAATTCCAGCATCAATGCCCAAAGAATAATGGCGTTACCGCATCTTCAAAGTGCCACGGCCCAAAATGAACGCGCGTGCGTGTTTTTAGAGAAAATGCTGCTACTGTTTCGTCCCCTTTGATTTTGGTATCAATTTTTCATCGTAGGCCTTCCTTTTGACATAACAAATACAGTAGATAAAAATTCCAGCATCAATGCCCAAAGAATAATGGCGTTACCGCATCTTCAAAGTGCCACGGCCCAAAATGAACGCGCGTGCGTTTTCCTAGAGAAAATGCTGCTACTGCTCCGTCCCCTTTGATTTTGGTATCAATTTTTCATCGTAGGCCTTCCTTTTGACATAACAAATACAGTAGATAAAAATTCCAGCATCAATGCCCAAAGAATAATGGCGTTACCGCATCTTCAAAGTGCCACGGCCCAAAATGAACGCGCGTGCGTTTTTCCTAGAAAAATGCTGCTACTGTTCCCCCCGTGATTTTGGTATCAATTTTTCATCGTAGGCCTTCCTTTTGACATAACAAATACAGTAGATAAAAATTCCAGCATCAATGCCCAAAGAATAATGGCGTTACCGCATCTTCAAAGTGCCACGGCCCAAAATGAACGCGCGTGCGTTTTCCTGCATAAAATGCTGCTACTGTTCCGTCCCCGTTGATTTTGGTATCAATTTTTCATCGTAGGCCTTCCTTTTGACATAACAAATACAGTAGATAAAAATTCCAGCATCAATGCCCAAAGAATAATGGCGTTACCGCATCTTCAAAGTGCCACGGCCCAAAATGAACGCGCGTGCGTTTTCCTAGAGAAAATGCTGCTACTGCTCCGTCCCCTTTGATTTTGGTATCAATTTTTCATCGTAGGCCTTCCTTTTGACATAACAAATACAGTAGATAAAAATTCCAGCATCAATGCCCAAAGAATAATGGCGTTACCGCATCTTCAAAGTGCCACGGCCCAAAATGAACGCGCGTGCGTTTCCTAGAAAAATGCTGCTACTGTTCCGTCCCCTTTGATTTTGGTATCAATTTTTCATCGTAGGCCTTCCTTTTGACATAACAAATACAGTAGATAAAAATTCCAGCATCA
>JABKBQ010000013.1:0-67819 GCA_014182725.1 Eucalyptus brandiana | reverse complement strand
CGGCAAAGTAACGGCATTTTACTGCGGGAATACGCACGCGCGTTCATTTTGGGCCGGGGCACTTTGAAGATGCGGTAACGCCACTATTCTTTTGGCATTGATGCTGGAATTTCTATCTACTGTATTTGTTATGAGAAGAGGAAGGCCTACGATGAAGAATTGATACCAAAATCGGAGGGACGGCAAAGTAACGGCATTTTACGGGAATACGCACGCGCGTTCATTTTGGGCCGGGGCACTTTGAAGATGCGGTAACGCCACTATTCTTTTGGCATTGATGCTGGAATTTCTATCTACTGTATTTGTTATGAGAAGAGGAAGGCCTACGATGAAGAATTGATACCAAAATCGGAGGGACGGCAAAGTAACGGCATTTTACGCGGGAATACGCACGCGCGTTCATTTTGGGCCGGGGCACTTTGAAGATGCGGTAACGCCACTATTCTTTTGGCATTGATGCTGGAATTTCTATCTACTGTATTTGTTATGAGAAGAGGAAGGCCTACGATGAAGAATTGATACCAAAATCGGAGGGACGGCAAAGTAACGGCATTTTACGCGGGAATACGCACGCGCGTTCATTTTGGGCCGGGGCACTTTGAAGATGCGGTAACGCCACTATTCTTTTGGCATTGATGCTGGAATTTCTATCTACTGTATTTGTTATGAGAAGAGGAAGGCCTACGATGAAGAATTGATACCAAAATCGGAGGGACGGCAAAATAACATTTTACGCGGGAATACGCACGCGCGTTCATTTTGGGCCGGGGCACTTTGAAGATGCGGTAACGCCACTATTCTTTTGGCATTGATGCTGGAATTTCTATCTACTGTATTTGTTATGAGAAGAGGAAGGCCTACGATGAAGAATTGATACCAAAATCGGAGGGACGGCAAAGTAACGGCATTTTACGCGGGAATACGCACGCGCGTTCATTTTGGGCCGGGGCACTTTGAAGATGCGGTAACGCCACTATTCTTTTGGCATTGATGCTGGAATTTCTATCTACTGTATTTGTTATGAGAAGAGGAAGGCCTACGATGAAGAATTGATACCAAAATCGGAGGGACGGCAAAGTAACGGCATTTTAAAGGGGAATACGCACGCGCGTTCATTTTGGGCCGGGGCACTTTGAAGATGCGGTAACGCCACTATTCTTTTGGCATTGATGCTGGAATTTCTATCTACTGTATTTGTTATGAGAAGAGGAAGGCCTACGATGAAGAATTGATACCAAAATCGGAGGGACGGCAAAGTAACGGCATTTTACGCGGGAATACGCACGCGCGTTCATTTTGGGCCGGGGCACTTTGAAGATGCGGTAACGCCACTATTCTTTTGGCATTGATGCTGGAATTTCTATCTACTGTATTTGTTATGAGAAGAGGAAGGCCTACGATGAAGAATTGATACCAAAATCGGAGGGACGGCAAAATAACGGCATTTTACTGCGGGAATACGCACGCGTTCATTTTGGGCAGGGGCACTTTGAAGATGCGGTAACGCCACTATTCTTTTGGCATTGATGCTGGAATTTCTATCTACTGTATTTGTTATGAGAAGAGGAAGGCCTACGATGAAGAATTGATACCAAAATCGGAGGGACGGCAAAATAACGGCATTTTACGCGGGGAATACGCACGCGTTCATTTTGGGCCGGGGCACTTTGAAGATGCGGTAACGCCACTATTCTTTTGGCATTGATGCTGGAATTTCTATCTACTGTATTTGTTATGAGAAGAGGAAGGCCTACGATGAAGAATTGATACCAAAATCGGAGGGACGGCAAAATAACGGCATTTTACGCGGGAATACGCACGCGCGTTCATTTTGGGCCGGGGCACTTTGAAGATGCGGTAACGCCACTATTCTTTTGGCATTGATGCTGGAATTTCTATCTACTGTATTTGTTATGAGAAGAGGAAGGCCTACGATGAAGAATTGATACCAAAATCGGAGGGACGGCAAAATAACGGCATTTTACGCGGGAATACGCACGCGCGTTCATTTTGGGCGGGGCACTTTGAAGATGCGGTAACGCCACTATTCTTTTGGCATTGATGCTGGAATTTCTATCTACTGTATTTGTTATGCGAAGAGGAAGTCCTACGATGAAGAATTGATACCAAAAACAGAGGGACGGCAAAGTAACGGTATTTTCTGCAGGAATACGCACCCGCGTTCATTTTGGGCCAGGGCACTTTGAAGATGCGGTAACGCCACTATTCTTTTGGCATTGATGCTGGAATTTCTATCTACTGTATTTGTTATGAGAAGAGGAAGGCCTACGATGAAGAATTGATACCAAAATCGGAGGGACGGCAAAGTAACGGCATTTTACGGGGAATACGCACGCGCGTTCATTTTGGGCCGGGGCACTTTGAAGATGCGGTAACGCCACTATTCTTTTGGCATTGATGCTGGAATTTCTATCTACTGTATTTGTTATGAGAAGAGGAAGGCCTACGATGAAGATTTGATACCAAAATCAGAGGGACGGCAAAGTAACAGCATTTTCCGCAGGAATACGCACGCGCGTTCATTTTGGGCCGGGGCACTTTGAAGATGCGGTAACGCCACTATTCTTTTGGCATTGATGCTGGAATTTCTATCTACTGTATTTGTTATGAGAAGAGGAAGGCCTACGATGAAGAATTGATACCAAAATCGGAGGGACGGCAAAATAACGGCATTTTACGCGGGAATACGCACGCGTTCATTTTGGGCCGGGGCACTTTGAAGATGCGGTAACGCCACTATTCTTTTGGCATTGATGCTGGAATTTCTATCTACTGTATTTGTTATGAGAAGAGGAAGGCCTACGATGAAGATTTCATACCAAAATCAGAGGGACGGCAAAGTAACAGCATTTTCTGCAGGAATACGCACGCGCGTTCATTTTGGGCCGGGGCACTTTGAAGATGCGGTAACGCCACTATTCTTTTGGCATTGATGCTGGAATTTCTATCTACTGTATTTGTTATGAGAAGAGGAAGGCCTACGATGAAGAATTGATACCAAAATCGGAGGGACGGCAAAGTAACGGCATTTTACGCGGGAATACGCACGCGCGTTCATTTTGGGCCGGGGCACTTTGAAGATGCGGTAACGCCACTATTCTTTTGGCATTGATGCTGGAATTTCTATCTACTGTATTTGTTATGAGAAGAGGAAGGCCTATGATGAAGAATTTGATACCAAGATCACAGGGACGGAACAAAACGGCATTTTCTGCAGGAATACGCACGCGCGTTCATTTTGGGCCGGGGCACTTTGAAGATGCGGTAACGCCACTATTCTTTTGGCATTGATGCTGGAATTTCTATCTACTGTATTTGTTATGAGAAGAGGAAGGCCTACGATGAAGAATTGATACCAAAATCGGAGGGACGGCAAAGTAACGGCATTTTACGCGGGAATACGCACGCGCGTTCATTTTGGGCCGGGGCACTTTGAAGATGCGGTAACGCCACTATTCTTTTGGCATTGATGCTGGAATTTCTATCTACTGTATTTGTTATGAGAAGAGGAAGGCCTACGATGAAGAATTGATACCAAAATCGGAGGGACGGCAAAATAACGGCATTTTACGCGGGAATACGCACGCGCGTTCATTTTGGGCAGGGCACTTTGAAGATGCGGTAACGCCACTATTCTTTTGGCATTGATGCTGGAATTTCTATCTACTGTATTTGTTATGAGAAGAGGAAGGCCTACGATGAAGAATTGATACCAAAATCGGAGGGACGGCAAAGTAACGGCATTTTACGCGGGAATACGCACGCGCGTTCATTTTGGGCCGGGCACTTTGAAGATGCGGTAACGCCACTATTCTTTTGGCATTGATGCTGGAATTTCTATCTACTGTATTTGTTATGAGAAGAGGAAGGCCTACGATGAAGAATTGATACCAAAATCGGAGGGACGGCAAAATAACGGCATTTTACGCGGGAATACGCACGCGCGTTCATTTTGGGCCGGGGCACTTTGAAGATGCGGTAACGCCACTATTCTTTTGGCATTGATGCTGGAATTTCTATCTACTGTATTTGTTATGAGAAGAGGAAGGCCTACGATGAAGAATTGATACCAAAATCGGAGGGGGACGGCAAAGTAACGGCATTTTTTACGCGGGGAATACGCACGCGCGTTCATTTTGGGCGGGGCACACTTTGAAGATGCGGTAACGCCACTATTCTTTTGGCATTGATGCTGGAATTTCTATCTACTGTATTTGTTATGAGAAGAGGAAGGCCTACGATGAAGAATTGATACCAAAATCGGAGGGACGGCAAAATAACGGCATTTTACTAAAGCGGGAATACGCACGCGCGTTCATTTTGGGCAGGGGCACTTTGAAGATGCGGTAACGCCACTATTCTTTTGGCATTGATGCTGGAATTTCTATCTACTGTATTTGTTATGAGAAGAGGAAGGCCTACGATGAAGAATTGATACCAAAATCGGAGGGACGGCAAAGTAACGGCATTTTACGCGGGGAATACGCACGCGCGTTCATTTTGGGCCGGGGCACTTTGAAGATGCGGTAACGCCACTATTCTTTTGGCATTGATGCTGGAATTTCTATCTACTGTATTTGTTATGAGAAGAGGAAGGCCTACGATGAAGAATTGATACCAAAATCGGAGGGGCGGCAAAGTAACGGCATTTTACGCGGGGAATACGCACGCGCGTTCATTTTGGGCCGGGGCACTTTGAAGATGCGGTAACGCCACTATTCTTTTGGCATTGATGCTGGAATTTCTATCTACTGTATTTGTTATGAGAAGAGGAAGGCCTACGATGAAGAATTGATACCAAAATCGGAGGGACGGCAAAAATAACGGCATTTTACGGGGAATACGCACGCGCGTTCATTTTGGGCCGGGGCACTTTGAAGATGCGGTAACGCCACTATTCTTTTGGCATTGATGCTGGAATTTCTATCTACTGTATTTGTTATGAGAAGAGGAAGGCCTACGATGAAGAATTGATACCAAAATCGGAGGGACGGCAAAGTAACGGCATTTTACGCGGGAATACGCACGCGCGTTCATTTTGGGCCGGGGCACTTTGAAGATGCGGTAACGCCACTATTCTTTTGGCATTGATGCTGGAATTTCTATCTACTGTATTTGTTATGAGAAGAGGAAGGCCTACGATGAAGAATTGATACCAAAATCGGAGGGACGGCAAAGTAACGGCATTTTACGGGGAATACGCACGCGCGTTCATTTTGGGCCGGGGCACTTTGAAGATGCGGTAACGCCACTATTCTTTTGGCATTGATGCTGGAATTTCTATCTACTGTATTTGTTATGAGAAGAGGAAGGCCTACGATGAAGAATTGATACCAAAATCGGAGGGACGGCAAAGTAACGGCATTTTACGCGGGAATACGCACGCGCGTTCATTTTGGGCCGGGCACTTTGAAGATGCGGTAACGCCACTATTCTTTTGGCATTGATGCTGGAATTTCTATCTACTGTATTTGTTATGAGAAGAGGAAGGCCTACGATGAAGAATTGATACCAAAATCGGAGGGACGGCAAAGTAACGGCATTTTACTGCGGGAATACGCACGCGCGTTCATTTTGGGCGGGGCACTTTGAAGATGCGGTAACGCCACTATTCTTTTGGCATTGATGCTGGAATTTCTATCTACTGTATTTGTTATGAGAAGAGGAAGGCCTACGATGAAGAATTGATACCAAAATCGGAGGGGACGGCAAAATAACGGCATTTTAAAGGGGAATACGCACGCGCGTTCATTTTGGGCCGGGGCACTTTGAAGATGCGGTAACGCCACTATTCTTTTGGCATTGATGCTGGAATTTCTATCTACTGTATTTGTTATGAGAAGAGGAAGGCCTACGATGAAGAATTGATACCAAAATCGGAGGGACGGCAAAGTAACGGCATTTTACGCGGGAATACGCACGCGCGTTCATTTTGGGCCGGGCACTTTGAAGATGCGGTAACGCCACTATTCTTTTGGCATTGATGCTGGAATTTCTATCTACTGTATTTGTTATGAGAAGAGGAAGGCCTACGATGAAGAATTGATACCAAAATCGGAGGGTCGGCAAAGTAACAGCATTTTACGCGGGAATACGCACGCGCGTTCATTTTGGGCCGGGGCACTTTGAAGATGCGGTAACGCCACTATTCTTTTGGCATTGATGCTGGAATTTCTATCTACTGTATTGTTATGAGAAGAGGAAGGCCTACGATGAAGAATTGATACCAAAATCGGAGAGGGACGGCAAAATAACAGCATTTTCTGCAGGAATACGCACGCGCGTTCATTTTGGGCCGGGGCACTTTGAAGATGCGGTAACGCCACTATTCTTTTGGCATTGATGCTGGAATTTCTATCTACTGTATTTGTTATGAGAAGAGGAAGGCCTACGATGAAGAATTGATACCAAAATCGGAGGGACGGCAAAGTAACGGCATTTTACGCGGGAATACGCACGCGCGTTCATTTTGGGCCGGGGCACTTTGAAGATGCGGTAACGCCACTATTCTTTTGGCATTGATGCTGGAATTTCTATCTACTGTATTTGTTATGAGAAGAGGAAGGCCTACGATGAAGAATTGATACCAAAATCGGAGGGACGGCAAAATAACGGCATTTTACGCGGGAATACGCACGCGCGTTCATTTTGGGCCGGGGCACTTTGAAGATGCGGTAACGCCACTATTCTTTTGGCATTGATGCTGGAATTTCTATCTACTGTATTTGTTATGAGAAGAGGAAGGCCTACGATGAAGAATTGATACCAAAATCGGAGGGGACGGCAAAAATAACGGCATTTTAAAGGAATACGCACGCGCGTTCATTTTGGGCCGGGGCACTTTGAAGATGCGGTAACGCCACTATTCTTTTGGCATTGATGCTGGAATTTCTATCTACTGTATTTGTTATGAGAAGAGGAAGGCCTACGATGAAGATTTCATACCAAAATCAGAGGGACGGCAAAGTAACAGCATTTTACGCAAGGAATACGCACGCGCGTTCATTTTGGGCCGGGGCACTTTGAAGATGCGGTAACGCCACTATTCTTTTGGCATTGATGCTGGAATTTCTATCTACTGTATTTGTTATGAGAAGAGGAAGGCCTACGATGAAGATTGATACCAAAATCGGAGGGACGGCAAAGTAACGGCATTTTAAAGGGAATACGCACGCGCGTTCATTTTGGGCAGGGCACTTTGAAGATGCGGTAACGCCACTATTCTTTTGGCATTGATGCTGGAATTTCTATCTACTGTATTTGTTATGAGAAGAGGAAGGCCTACGATGAAGAATTGATACCAAAATCGGAGGGACGGCAAAGTAACGGCATTTTACGCGGGAATACGCACGCGCGTTCATTTTGGGCCGGGGCACTTTGAAGATGCGGTAACGCCACTATTCTTTTGGCATTGATGCTGGAATTTCTATCTACTGTATTTGTTATGAGAAGAGGAAGGCCTACGATGAAGAATTGATACCAAAATCGGAGGGACGGCAAAATAACGGCATTTTTACGGGGAATACGCACGCGCGTTCATTTTGGGCCGGGGCACTTTGAAGATGCGGTAACGCCACTATTCTTTTGGCATTGATGCTGGAATTTCTATCTACTGTATTTGTTATGAGAAGAGGAAGGCCTACGATGAAGAATTGATACCAAAATCGGAGGGACGGCAAAATAACGGCATTTTACGCGGGAATACGCACGCGCGTTCATTTTGGGCCGGGGCACTTTGAAGATGCGGTAACGCCACTATTCTTTTGGCATTGATGCTGGAATTTCTATCTACTGTATTTGTTATGAGAAGAGGAAGGCCTACGATGAAGAATTGATACCAAAATCGGAGGGACGGCAAAAATAACGGCATTTTACGCGGGAATACGCACGCGCGTTCATTTTGGGCCGGGGCACTTTGAAGATGCGGTAACGCCACTATTCTTTTGGCATTGATGCTGGAATTTCTATCTACTGTATTTGTTATGAGAAGAGGAAGGCCTACGATGAAGAATTGATACCAAAATCAGAGGGACGGCAAAGTAACAGCATTTTATGCAGGAATACGCACGCCCGTTCATTTTGGGCAGGGGCACTTTGAACATGCGGTAACGCCACTATTCTTTTGGCATTGATGCTGGAATTTCTATCTACTGTATTTGTTATGAGAAGAGGAAGGCCTACGATGAAGAATTGATACCAAAATCGGAGGGACGGCAAAGTAACGGCATTTTACGCGGGAATACGCACGCGCGTTCATTTTGGGCCGGGGCACTTTGAAGATGCGGTAACGCCACTATTCTTTTGGCATTGATGCTGGAATTTCTATCTACTGTATTTGTTATGAGAAGAGGAAGGCCTACGATGAAGAATTGATACCAAAATCGGAGGGACGGCAAAATAACGGCATTTTACGCGGGAATACGCACGCGCGTTCATTTTGGGCCGGGGCACTTTGAAGATGCGGTAACGCCACTATTCTTTTGGCATTGATGCTGGAATTTCTATCTACTGTATTTGTTATGAGAAGAGGAAGGCCTACGATGAAGAATTGATACCAAAATCAGAGGGTCGGCAAAGTAACAGCATTTTCTGCAGGAATACGCACGCGCGTTCATTTTGGGCCGGGGCACTTTGAAGATGCGGTAACGCCACTATTCTTTTGGCATTGATGCTGGAATTTCTATCTACTGTATTTGTTATGAGAAGAGGAAGGCCTACGATGAAGAATTGATACCAAAATCGGAGGGACGGCAAAATAACGGCATTTTACGCGGGGAATACGCACGCGCGTTCATTTTGGGCCGGGGCACTTTGAAGATGCGGTAACGCCACTATTCTTTTGGCATTGATGCTGGAATTTCTATCTACTGTATTTGTTATGAGAAGAGGAAGGCCTACGATGAAGAATTGATACCAAAATCGGAGGACGGCAAAGTAACGGCATTTTAAAGGGAATACGCACGCGCGTTCATTTTGGGCCGGGGCACTTTGAAGATGCGGTAACGCCACTATTCTTTTGGCATTGATGCTGGAATTTCTATCTACTGTATTTGTTATGAGAAGAGGAAGGCCTACGATGAAGAATTGATACCAAAATCGGAGGGACGGCAAAGTAACGGCATTTTACGCGGGGAATACGCACGCGCGTTCATTTTGGGCCGGGGCACTTTGAAGATGCGGTAACGCCACTATTCTTTTTGGCATTGATGCTGGAATTTCTATCTACTGTATTTGTTATGAGAAGAGGAAGGCCTACGATGAAGAATTGATACCAAAATCGGAGGGACGGCAAAGTAACGGCATTTTACGCGCGGGAATACGCACGCGCGTTCATTTTGGGCCGGGGCACTTTGAAGATGCGGTAACGCCACTATTCTTTTGGCATTGATGCTGGAATTTCTATCTACTGTATTTGTTATGAGAAGAGGAAGGCCTACGATGAAGAATTGATACCAAAATCGGAGGGGACGGCAAAGTAACGGCATTTTACTGCGGGAATACGCACGCGCGTTCATTTTGGGCCGGGGCACTTTGAAGATGCGGTAACGCCACTATTCTTTTGGCATTGATGCTGGAATTTCTATCTACTGTATTTGTTATGAGAAGAGGAAGGCCTACGATGAAGAATTGATACCAAAATCGGAGGGACGGCAAAGTAACGGCATTTTACGCGGGAATACGCACGCGCGTTCATTTTGGGCCGGGGCACTTTGAAGATGCGGTAACGCCACTATTCTTTTGGCATTGATGCTGGAATTTCTATCTACTGTATTTGTTATGAGAAGAGGAAGGCCTACGATGAAGAATTGATACCAAAATCGGAGGGACGGCAAAATAACGGCATTTTACGCGGGAATACGCACGCGCGTTCATTTTGGGCCGGGGCACTTTGAAGATGCGGTAACGCCACTATTCTTTTGGCATTGATGCTGGAATTTCTATCTACTGTATTTGTTATGAGAAGAGGAAGGCCTACGATGAAGAATTGATACCAAAATCGGAGGGACGGCAAAGTAACGGCATTTTACGCGGGAATACGCACGCGCGTTCATTTTGGGCCGGGGCACTTTGAAGATGCGGTAACGCCACTATTCTTTTGGCATTGATGCTGGAATTTCTATCTACTGTATTTGTTATGAGAAGAGGAAGGCCTACGATGAAGAATTGATACCAAAATCGGAGGGACGGCAAAGTAACGGCATTTTACGCGGGGAATACGCACGCGCGTTCATTTTGGGCCGGGGCACTTTGAAGATGCGGTAACGCCACTATTCTTTTGGCATTGATGCTGGAATTTCTATCTACTGTATTTGTTATGAGAAGAGGAAGGCCTACGATGAAGAATTGATACCAAAATCGGAGGGACGGCAAAGTAACGGCATTTTACTGCGGGAATACGCACGCGCGTTCATTTTGGGCCGGGGCACTTTGAAGATGCGGTAACGCCACTATTCTTTTGGCATTGATGCTGGAATTTCTATCTACTGTATTTGTTATGAGAAGAGGAAGGCCTACGATGAAGAATTGATACCAAAATCGGAGGGGACGGCAAAGTAACGGCATTTTACTGCGGGAATACGCACGCGCGTTCATTTTGGGCCGGGGCACTTTGAAGATGCGGTAACGCCACTATTCTTTTGGCATTGATGCTGGAATTTCTATCTACTGTATTTGTTATGAGAAGAGGAAGGCCTACGATGAAGAATTGATACCAAAATCGGAGGGACGGCAAAAATAACGGCATTTTACGCGGGAATACGCACGCGCGTTCATTTTGGGCCGGGGCACTTTGAAGATGCGGTAACGCCACTATTCTTTTGGCATTGATGCTGGAATTTCTATCTACTGTATTTGTTATGAGAAGAGGAAGGCCTACGATGAAGAATTGATACCAAAATCAGAGGGACGGCAAAGTAACGGCATTTTATGCAGGAATACGCACGCGCGTTCATTTTGGGCCGGGGCACTTTGAAGATGCGGTAACGCCACTATTCTTTTGGCATTGATGCTGGAATTTCTATCTACTGTATTTGTTATGAGAAGAGGAAGGCCTACGATGAAGAATTGATACCAAAATCAGAGGGACGGCAAAGTAACGGCATTTTACTAAAGGGAATACGCACGCGCGTTCATTTTGGGCCGGGGCACTTTGAAGATGCGGTAACGCCACTATTCTTTTGGCATTGATGCTGGAATTTCTATCTACTGTATTTGTTATGAGAAGAGGAAGGCCTACGATGAAGAATTGATACCAAAATCGGAGGGGACGGCAAAGTAACGGCATTTTACGGGAATACGCACGCGCGTTCATTTTGGGCCGGGGCACTTTGAAGATGCGGTAACGCCACTATTCTTTTGGCATTGATGCTGGAATTTCTATCTACTGTATTTGTTATGAGAAGAGGAAGGCCTACGATGAAGAATTGATACCAAAATCGGAGGGACGGCAAAGTAACGGCATTTTACGCGGGAATACGCACGCGCGTTCATTTTGGGCCGGGGCACTTTGAAGATGCGGTAACGCCACTATTCTTTTGGCATTGATGCTGGAATTTCTATCTACTGTATTTGTTATGAGAAGAGGAAGGCCTACGATGAAGAATTGATACCAAAATCGGAGGGACGGCAAAGTAACGGCATTTTACGCGGGAATACGCACGCGCGTTCATTTTGGGCCGGGGCACTTTGAAGATGCGGTAACGCCACTATTCTTTTGGCATTGATGCTGGAATTTCTATCTACTGTATTTGTTATGAGAAGAGGAAGGCCTACGATGAAGAATTGATACCAAAATCGGAGGGACGGCAAAGTAACGGCATTTTACGCGGGAATACGCACGCGCGTTCATTTTGGGCAGGGCACTTTGAAGATGCGGTAACGCCACTATTCTTTTGGCATTGATGCTGGAATTTCTATCTACTGTATTTGTTATGAGAAGAGGAAGGCCTACGATGAAGAATTGATACCAAAATCGGAGGGACGGCAAAGTAACGGCATTTTAAAGGGGAATACGCACGCGCGTTCATTTTGGGCCGGGGCACTTTGAAGATGCGGTAACGCCACTATTCTTTTGGCATTGATGCTGGAATTTCTATCTACTGTATTTGTTATGAGAAGAGGAAGGCCTACGATGAAGAATTGATACCAAAATCGGAGGGACGGCAAAGTAACGGCATTTTACGCGGGAATACGCACGCGCGTTCATTTTGGGCCGGGGCACTTTGAAGATGCGGTAACGCCACTATTCTTTTGGCATTGATGCTGGAATTTCTATCTACTGTATTTGTTATGAGAAGAGGAAGGCCTACGATGAAGAATTGATACCAAAATCGGAGGGACGGCAAAGTAACGGCATTTTAAAGGGAATACGCACGCGCGTTCATTTTGGGCCGGGGCACTTTGAAGATGCGGTAACGCCACTATTCTTTTGGCATTGATGCTGGAATTTCTATCTACTGTATTTGTTATGAGAAGAGGAAGGCCTACGATGAAGAATTGATACCAAAATCGGAGGGACGGCAAAGTAACGGCATTTTAAAGGGAATACGCACGCGCGTTCATTTTGGGCCGGGGCACTTTGAAGATGCGGTAACGCCACTATTCTTTTGGCATTGATGCTGGAATTTCTATCTACTGTATTTGTTATGAGAAGAGGAAGGCCTACGATGAAGAATTGATACCAAAATCGGAGAGGGACGGGCAAATAACGGCATTTTACGCGGGAATACGCACGCGCGTTCATTTTGGGCCGGGGCACTTTGAAGATGCGGTAACGCCACTATTCTTTTGGCATTGATGCTGGAATTTCTATCTACTGTATTTGTTATGAGAAGAGGAAGGCCTACGATGAAGAATTGATACCAAAATCGGAGGGACGGCAAAGTAACGGCATTTTACGCGGGAATACGCACGCGCGTTCATTTTGGGCCGGGGCACTTTGAAGATGCGGTAACGCCACTATTCTTTTGGCATTGATGCTGGAATTTCTATCTACTGTATTTGTTATGAGAAGAGGAAGGCCTACGATGAAGAATTGATACCAAAATCGGAGGGACGGCAAAAATAACGGCATTTTACGCGGGAATACGCACGCGCGTTCATTTTGGGCCGGGGCACTTTGAAGATGCGGTAACGCCACTATTCTTTTGGCATTGATGCTGGAATTTCTATCTACTGTATTTGTTATGAGAAGAGGAAGGCCCTACGATGAAGAATTGATACCAAAATCGGAGGGACGGCAAAATAACGGCATTTTACGCGGGAATACGCACGCGCGTTCATTTTGGGCCGGGGCACTTTGAAGATGCGGTAACGCCACTATTCTTTTGGCATTGATGCTGGAATTTCTATCTACTGTATTTGTTATGAGAAGAGGAAGGCCTACGATGAAGAATTGATACCAAAATCGGAGGGACGGCAAAGTAACGGCATTTTACGCGGGAATACGCACGCGCGTTCATTTTGGGCCGGGGCACTTTGAAGATGCGGTAACGCCACTATTCTTTTGGCATTGATGCTGGAATTTCTATCTACTGTATTTGTTATGAGAAGAGGAAGGCCTACGATGAAGAATTGATACCAAAATCGGAGGGACGGCAAAGTAACGGCATTTTACGCGGGAATACGCACGCGCGTTCATTTTGGGCCGGGGCACTTTGAAGATGCGGTAACGCCACTATTCTTTTGGCATTGATGCTGGAATTTCTATCTACTGTATTTGTTATGAGAAGAGGAAGGCCTACGATGAAGAATTGATACCAAAATCGGAGGGACGGCAAAATAACGGCATTTTACGCGGGAATACGCACGCGTTCATTTTGGGCCGGGGCACTTTGAAGATGCGGTAACGCCACTATTCTTTTGGCATTGATGCTGGAATTTCTATCTACTGTATTTGTTATGAGAAGAGGAAGGCCTACGATGAAGAATTGATACCAAAATCGGAGGGACGGCAAAGTAACGGCATTTTACGCGGGAATACGCACGCGTTCATTTTGGGCCGGGGCACTTTGAAGATGCGGTAACGCCACTATTCTTTTGGCATTGATGCTGGAATTTCTATCTACTGTATTTGTTATGAGAAGAGGAAGGCCTACGATGAAGAATTGATACCAAAATCGGAGGGACGGCAAAGTAACGGCATTTTACGCGGGAATACGCACGCGCGTTCATTTTGGGCCGGGGCACTTTGAAGATGCGGTAACGCCACTATTCTTTTGGCATTGATGCTGGAATTTCTATCTACTGTATTTGTTATGAGAAGAGGAAGGCCTACGATGAAGAATTGATACCAAAATCGGAGGGACGGCAAAGTAACGGCATTTTTACGCGGGAATACGCACGCGCGTTCATTTTGGGCCGGGCACTTTGAAGATGCGGTAACGCCACTATTCTTTTGGCATTGATGCTGGAATTTCTATCTACTGTATTTGTTATGAGAAGAGGAAGGCCTACGATGAAGAATTGATACCAAAATCGGAGGGACGGCAAAGTAACGGCATTTTACGCGGGAATACGCACGCGCGTTCATTTTGGGCCGGGGCACTTTGAAGATGCGGTAACGCCACTATTCTTTTGGCATTGATGCTGGAATTTCTATCTACTGTATTTGTTATGAGAAGAGGAAGGCCTACGATGAAGAATTGATACCAAAATCGGAGGGACGGCAAAGTAACGGCATTTTAAAGCGGGAATACGCACGCGCGTTCATTTTGGGCCGGGGCACTTTGAAGATGCGGTAACGCCACTATTCTTTTGGCATTGATGCTGGAATTTCTATCTACTGTATTTGTTATGAGAAGAGGAAGGCCTACGATGAAGAATTGATACCAAAATCGGAGGGACGGCAAAGTAACGGCATTTTACGCGGGGAATACGCACGCGCGTTCATTTTGGGCCGGGGCACTTTGAAGATGCGGTAACGCCACTATTCTTTTGGCATTGATGCTGGAATTTCTATCTACTGTATTTGTTATGAGAAGAGGAAGGCCTACGATGAAGAATTGATACCAAAATCGGAGGGACGGCAAAATAAACGGCATTTTACGCGGGAATACGCACGCGCGTTCATTTTGGGCCGGGGCACTTTGAAGATGCGGTAACGCCACTATTCTTTTGGCATTGATGCTGGAATTTCTATCTACTGTATTTGTTATGAGAAGAGGAAGGCCTACGATGAAGAATTGATACCAAAATCGGAGGGACGGCAAAGTAACGGCATTTTACGCGGGAATACGCACGCGCGTTCATTTTGGGCCGGGGCACTTTGAAGATGCGGTAACGCCACTATTCTTTTGGCATTGATGCTGGAATTTCTATCTACTGTATTTGTTATGAGAAGAGGAAGGCCTACGATGAAGAATTGATACCAAAATCGGAGGGACGGCAAAGTAACGGCATTTTACGCGGGAATACGCACGCGCGTTCATTTTGGGCCGGGGCACTTTGAAGATGCGGTAACGCCACTATTCTTTTGGCATTGATGCTGGAATTTCTATCTACTGTATTTGTTATGAGAAGAGGAAGGCCTACGATGAAGAATTGATACCAAAATCAGAGGGACGGCAAAGTAACAGCATTTTATGCAGGAATACGCACGCGCGTTCATTTTGGGCCGGGGCACTTTGAAGATGCGGTAACGCCACTATTCTTTTGGCATTGATGCTGGAATTTCTATCTACTGTATTTGTTATGAGAAGAGGAAGGCCTACGATGAAGAATTGATACCAAAATCGGAGGGACGGCAAAGTAACGGCATTTTACGCGGGGAATACGCACGCGCGTTCATTTTGGGCGGGGCACTTTGAAGATGCGGTAACGCCACTATTCTTTTGGCATTGATGCTGGAATTTCTATCTACTGTATTTGTTATGAGAAGAGGAAGGCCTACGATGAAGAATTGATACCAAAATCGGAGGGACGGCAAAGTAACGGCATTTTACGCGGGAATACGCACGCGCGTTCATTTTGGGCCGGGGCACTTTGAAGATGCGGTAACGCCACTATTCTTTTGGCATTGATGCTGGAATTTCTATCTACTGTATTTGTTATGAGAAGAGGAAGGCCTACGATGAAGAATTGATACCAAAATCAGAGGGACGGCAAAATAACAGCATTTTCTAAAGGAATACGCACGCGCGTTCATTTTGGGCCGGGGCACTTTGAAGATGCGGTAACGCCACTATTCTTTTGGCATTGATGCTGGAATTTCTATCTACTGTATTTGTTATGAGAAGAGGAAGGCCTACGATGAAGAATTGATACCAAAATCGGAGGACGGCAAAGTAACGGCATTTTACGCGGGAATACGCACGCGCGTTCATTTTGGGCCGGGGCACTTTGAAGATGCGGTAACGCCACTATTCTTTTGGCATTGATGCTGGAATTTCTATCTACTGTATTTGTTATGAGAAGAGGAAGGCCTACGATGAAGAATTGATACCAAAATCGGAGGGACGGCAAAGTAACGGCATTTTACGCGGGAATACGCACGCGCGTTCATTTTGGGCCGGGGCACTTTGAAGATGCGGTAACGCCACTATTCTTTTGGCATTGATGCTGGAATTTCTATCTACTGTATTTGTTATGAGAAGAGGAAGGCCTACGATGAAGAATTGATACCAAAATCGGAGGGACGGCAAAATAACGGCATTTTACTGCGGGAATACGCACGCGCGTTCATTTTGGGCCGGGGCACTTTGAAGATGCGGTAACGCCACTATTCTTTTGGCATTGATGCTGGAATTTCTATCTACTGTATTTGTTATGAGAAGAGGAAGGCCTACGATGAAGAATTGATACCAAAATCAGAGGGACGGCAAAGTAACGGCATTTTACTGCGGGAATACGCACGCGCGTTCATTTTGGGCCGGGGCACTTTGAAGATGCGGTAACGCCACTATTCTTTTGGCATTGATGCTGGAATTTCTATCTACTGTATTTGTTATGAGAAGAGGAAGGCCTACGATGAAGAATTGATACCAAAATCGGAGGGACGGCAAAATAACGGCATTTTAAAGGGAATACGCACGCGCGTTCATTTTGGGCAGGGGCACTTTGAAGATGCGGTAACGCCACTATTCTTTTGGCATTGATGCTGGAATTTCTATCTACTGTATTTGTTATGAGAAGAGGAAGGCCTACGATGAAGAATTGATACCAAAATCGGAGGGACGGCAAAATAACGGCATTTTACTGCGGGAATACGCACGCACGCGCGTTCATTTTGGGCCGGGGCACTTTGAAGATGCGGTAACGCCACTATTCTTTTGGCATTGATGCTGGAATTTCTATCTACTGTATTTGTTATGAGAAGAGGAAGGCCTACGATGAAGAATTGATACCAAAATCGGAGGGACGGCAAAGTAACGGCATTTTACGCGGGGAATACGCACGCGCGTTCATTTTGGGCCGGGGCACTTTGAAGATGCGGTAACGCCACTATTCTTTTGGCATTGATGCTGGAATTTCTATCTACTGTATTTGTTATGAGAAGAGGAAGGCCTACGATGAAGAATTGATACCAAAATCGGAGGGACGGCAAAATAACGGCATTTTACGCGGGAATACGCACGCGCGTTCATTTTGGGCCGGGGCACTTTGAAGATGCGGTAACGCCACTATTCTTTTGGCATTGATGCTGGAATTTCTATCTACTGTATTTGTTATGAGAAGAGGAAGGCCTACGATGAAGAATTGATACCAAAATCGGAGGGACGGCAAAATAACGGCATTTTATGCGGGGAATACGCACGCGCGTTCATTTTGGGCCGGGGCACTTTGAAGATGCGGTAACGCCACTATTCTTTTGGCATTGATGCTGGAATTTCTATCTACTGTATTTGTTATGAGAAGAGGAAGGCCTACGATGAAGAATTGATACCAAAATCGGAGGGACGGCAAAGTAACGGCATTTTACGCGGGAATACGCACGCGCGTTCATTTTGGGCCGGGGCACTTTGAAGATGCGGTAACGCCACTATTCTTTTGGCATTGATGCTGGAATTTCTATCTACTGTATTTGTTATGAGAAGAGGAAGGCCTACGATGAAGAATTGATACCAAAATCGGAGGGACGGCAAAATAACGGCATTTTAAAGGGAATACGCACGCGCGTTCATTTTGGGCCGGGGCACTTTGAAGATGCGGTAACGCCACTATTCTTTTGGCATTGATGCTGGAATTTCTATCTACTGCATTTGATATGTCAAGACGAAGGCCTATGATGAAGAATTGACACCAAAATCGGAGGGACGGCAAAGTAGCAGCATTTTCTAAAGGAATACGCACGCGCGTTCATTTTGGGCCAGGGCACTTTGAAGATGCGGTAACGCCACTATTCTTTTGGCATTGATGCTGGAATTTCTATCTACTGTATTTGTTATGAGAAGAGGAAGGCCTACGATGAAGAATTGATACCAAAATCGGAGGGACGGCAAAGTAACGGCATTTTACGCGGGAATACGCACGCGCGTTCATTTTGGGCGGGGCACTTTGAAGATGCGGTAACGCCACTATTCTTTTGGCATTGATGCTGGAATTTCTATCTACTGTATTTGTTATGAGAAGAGGAAGGCCTACGATGAAGAATTGATACCAAAATCGGAGGGACGGCAAAGTAACGGCATTTTACGCGGGAATACGCACGCGCGTTCATTTTGGGCCGGGGCACTTTGAAGATGCGGTAACGCCACTATTCTTTTGGCATTGATGCTGGAATTTCTATCTACTGTATTTGTTATGAGAAGAGGAAGGCCTACGATGAAGAATTGATACCAAAATCGGAGGGACGGCAAAGTAACGGCATTTTACGCGGGAATACGCACGCGCGTTCATTTTGGGCCGGGGCACTTTGAAGATGCGGTAACGCCACTATTCTTTTGGCATTGATGCTGGAATTTCTATCTACTGTATTTGTTATGAGAAGAGGAAGGCCTACGATGAAGAATTGATACCAAAATCGGAGAGGGACGGCAAAATAACGGCATTTTACGCGGGGAATACGCACGCGCGTTCATTTTGGGCCGGGGCACTTTGAAGATGCGGTAACGCCACTATTCTTTTGGCATTGATGCTGGAATTTCTATCTACTGTATTTGTTATGAGAAGAGGAAGGCCTACGATGAAGAATTGATACCAAAATCGGAGGGACGGCAAAATAACGGCATTTTACGCGGGAATACGCACGCGCGTTCATTTTGGGCCGGGGCACTTTGAAGATGCGGTAACGCCACTATTCTTTTGGCATTGATGCTGGAATTTCTATCTACTGTATTTGTTATGAGAAGAGGAAGGCCTACGATGAAGAATTGATACCAAAATCGGAGGGACGGCAAAATAACGGCATTTTACGGGGGAATACGCACGCGCGTTCATTTTGGGCCGGGGCACTTTGAAGATGCGGTAACGCCACTATTCTTTTGGCATTGATGCTGGAATTTCTATCTACTGTATTTGTTATGAGAAGAGGAAGGCCTACGATGAAGAATTGATACCAAAATCGGAGGGACGGCAAAGTAACGGCATTTTACGCGGGAATACGCACGCGCGTTCATTTTGGGCCGGGGCACTTTGAAGATGCGGTAACGCCACTATTCTTTTGGCATTGATGCTGGAATTTCTATCTACTGTATTTGTTATGAGAAGAGGAAGGCCTACGATGAAGAATTGATACCAAAATCGGAGGGGCGGCAAAGTAACGGCATTTTACGCGGGAATACGCACGCGCGTTCATTTTGGGCCGGGGCACTTTGAAGATGCGGTAACGCCACTATTCTTTTGGCATTGATGCTGGAATTTCTATCTACTGTATTTGTTATGAGAAGAGGAAGGCCTACGATGAAGAATTGATACCAAAATCGGAGGGACGGCAAAGTAACGGCATTTTACGCGGGAATACGCACGCGCGTTCATTTTGGGCAGGGCACTTTGAAGATGCGGTAACGCCACTATTCTTTTGGCATTGATGCTGGAATTTCTATCTACTGTATTTGTTATGAGAAGAGGAAGGCCTACGATGAAGAATTGATACCAAAATCGGAGGGACGGCAAAGTAACGGCATTTTAAAGGGAATACGCACGCGCGTTCATTTTGGGCCGGGGCACTTTGAAGATGCGGTAACGCCACTATTCTTTTGGCATTGATGCTGGAATTTCTATCTACTGTATTTGTTATGAGAAGAGGAAGGCCTACGATGAAGAATTGATACCAAAATCGGAGGGACGGCAAAGTAACGGCATTTTACGCGGGAATACGCACGCGCGTTCATTTTGGGCCGGGGCACTTTGAAGATGCGGTAACGCCACTATTCTTTTGGCATTGATGCTGGAATTTCTATCTACTGTATTTGTTATGAGAAGAGGAAGGCCTACGATGAAGAATTGATACCAAAATCGGAGGGACGGCAAAGTAACGGCATTTTACGCGAAATACGCACGCGCGTTCATTTTGGGCCGGGGCACTTTGAAGATGCGGTAACGCCACTATTCTTTTGGCATTGATGCTGGAATTTCTATCTACTGTATTTGTTATGAGAAGAGGAAGGCCTACGATGAAGAATTGATACCAAAATCGGAGGGACGGCAAAGTAACGGCATTTTACGCGGGAATACGCACGCGCGTTCATTTTGGGCCGGGCACTTTGAAGATGCGGTAACGCCACTATTCTTTTGGCATTGATGCTGGAATTTCTATCTACTGTATTTGTTATGAGAAGAGGAAGGCTACGATGAAGAATTGATACCAAAATCGGAGGGACGGCAAAGTAACGGCATTTTACGCGGGAATACGCACGCGTTCATTTTGGGCCGGGGCACTTTGAAGATGCGGTAACGCCACTATTCTTTTGGCATTGATGCTGGAATTCCTATCTACTATATTTGTTATGAGAAGAGGAAGGCCTACGATGAAGAATTGATACCAAAATTAGAGGTCGGCAAAATAACAGCATTTTCTGCAGGAATACGCACGCGCGTTCATTTTGGGCCGGGGCACTTTGAAGATGCGGTAACGCCACTATTCTTTTGGCATTGATGCTGGAATTTCTATCTACTGTATTTGTTATGAGAAGAGGAAGGCCTACGATGAAGAATTGATACCAAAATCGGAGGGGACGGCAAAGTAACGGCATTTTAAGGGAATACGCACGCGCGTTCATTTTGGGCCGGGGCACTTTGAAGATGCGGTAACGCCACTATTCTTTTGGCATTGATGCTGGAATTTTATCTACTGTATTTGTTATGAGAAGAGGAAGGCCTACGATGAAGAATTGATACCAAAATCGGAGGGACGGCAAAATAACGGTATTTTAAAGGAATACGCACGCGCGTTCATTTTGGGCAGGGGCACTTTGAAGATGCGGTAACGCCACTATTCTTTTGGCATTGATGCTGGAATTTCTATCTACTGTATTTGTTATGAGAAGAGGAAGGCCTACGATGAAGAATTGATACCAAAATCGGAGGGACGGCAAAGTAACGGCATTTTACGCGGGAATACGCACGCGCGTTCATTTTGGGCCGGGGCACTTTGAAGATGCGGTAACGCCACTATTCTTTTGGCATTGATGCTGGAATTTCTATCTACTGTATTTGTTATGAGAAGAGGAAGGCCTACGATGAAGAATTGATACCAAAATCGGAGGGACGGCAAAGTAACGGCATTTTACGCGGGAATACGCACGCGCGTTCATTTTGGGCCGGGGCACTTTGAAGATGCGGTAACGCCACTATTCTTTTGGCATTGATGCTGGAATTTCTATCTACTGTATTTGTTATGAGAAGAGGAAGGCCTACGATGAAGAATTGATACCAAAATCGGAGGGACGGCAAAGTAACGGCATTTTACGCGGGAATACGCACGCGCGTTCATTTTGGGCCGGGGCACTTTGAAGATGCGGTAACGCCACTATTCTTTTGGCATTGATGCTGGAATTTCTATCTACTGTATTTGTTATGAGAAGAGGAAGGCCTACGATGAAGAATTGATACCAAAATCGGAGGGACGGCAAAGTAACGGCATTTTACGGGGAATACGCACGCGCGTTCATTTTGGGCCGGGGCACTTTGAAGATGCGGTAACGCCACTATTCTTTTGGCATTGATGCTGGAATTTCTATCTACTGTATTTGTTATGAGAAGAGGAAGGCCTACGATGAAGAATTGATACCAAAATCGGAGGGACGGCAAAGTAACGGCATTTTACGCGGGAATACGCACGCGCGTTCATTTTGGGCCGGGGCACTTTGAAGATGCGGTAACGCCACTATTCTTTTGGCATTGATGCTGGAATTTCTATCTACTGTATTTGTTATGAGAAGAGGAAGGCCTACGATGAAGAATTGATACCAAAATCGGAGGGACGGCAAAGTAACGGCATTTTACGCGGGAATACGCACGCGCGTTCATTTTGGGCCGGGGCACTTTGAAGATGCGGTAACGCCACTATTCTTTTGGCATTGATGCTGGAATTTCTATCTACTGTATTTGTTATGAGAAGAGGAAGGCCTACGATGAAGAATTGATACCAAAATCGGAGGGACGGCAAAGTAACGGCATTTTACTGCGGGAATACGCACGCGCGTTCATTTTGGGCCGGGGCACTTTGAAGATGCGGTAACGCCACTATTCTTTTGGCATTGATGCTGGAATTTCTATCTACTGTATTTGTTATGAGAAGAGGAAGGCCTACGATGAAGAATTGATACCAAAATCGGAGGGACGGCAAAATAACGGCATTTTACGCGGGAATACGCACGCGCGTTCATTTTGGGCCGGGGCACTTTGAAGATGCGGTAACGCCACTATTCTTTTGGCATTGATGCTGGAATTTCTATCTACTGTATTTGTTATGAGAAGAGGAAGGCCTACGATGAAGAATTGATACCAAAATCGGAGGGACGGCAAAGTAACGGCATTTTACGGGAATACGCACGCGCGTTCATTTTGGGCCGGGGCACTTTGAAGATGCGGTAACGCCACTATTCTTTTGGCATTGATGCTGGAATTTCTATCTACTGTATTTGTTATGAGAAGAGGAAGGCCTACGATGAAGAATTGATACCAAAATCGGAGGGACGGCAAAGTAACGGCATTTTACTGCGGGAATACGCACGCGCGTTCATTTTGGGCCGGGGCACTTTGAAGATGCGGTAACGCCACTATTCTTTTGGCATTGATGCTGGAATTTCTATCTACTGTATTTGTTATGAGAAGAGGAAGGCCTACGATGAAGAATTGATACCAAAATCGGAGGGACGGCAAAAAACGGCATTTTACTGCGGGAATACGCACGCGCGTTCATTTTGGGCCGGGGCACTTTGAAGATGCGGTAACGCCACTATTCTTTTGGCATTGATGCTGGAATTTCTATCTACTGTATTTGTTATGAGAAGAGGAAGGCCTACGATGAAGAATTGATACCAAAATCGGAGGGACGGCAAAGTAACGGCATTTTACGCGGGAATACGCACGCGCGTTCATTTTGGGCCGGGGCACTTTGAAGATGCGGTAACGCCACTATTCTTTTGGCATTGATGCTGGAATTTCTATCTACTGTATTTGTTATGAGAAGAGGAAGGCCTACGATGAAGAATTGATACCAAAATCGGAGGGACGGCAAAATAACGGCATTTTACGCGGGAATACGCACGCGTTCATTTTGGGCCGGGGCACTTTGAAGATGCGGTAACGCCACTATTCTTTTGGCATTGATGCTGGAATTTCTATCTACTGTATTTGTTATGAGAAGAGGAAGGCCTACGATGAAGAATTGATACCAAAATCGGAGGGACGGCAAAATAACGGCATTTTACGCGGGAATACGCACGCGCGTTCATTTTGGGCCGGGGCACTTTGAAGATGCGGTAACGCCACTATTCTTTTGGCATTGATGCTGGAATTTCTATCTACTGTATTTGTTATGAGAAGAGGAAGGCCTACGATGAAGAATTGATACCAAAATCGGAGGGACGGCAAAGTAACGGCATTTTAAAGGGAATACGCACGCGCGTTCATTTTGGGCCGGGGCACTTTGAAGATGCGGTAACGCCACTATTCTTTTGGCATTGATGCTGGAATTTCTATCTACTGTATTTGTTATGAGAAGAGGAAGGCCTACGATGAAGAATTGATACCAAAATCGGAGGGACGGCAAAGTAACGGCATTTTAAAGGGGAATACGCACGCGCGTTCATTTTGGGCCGGGGCACTTTGAAGATGCGGTAACGCCACTATTCTTTTGGCATTGATGCTGGAATTTCTATCTACTGTATTTGTTATGAGAAGAGGAAGGCCTACGATGAAGAATTGATACCAAAATCGGAGGGACGGCAAAGTAACGGCATTTTACGCGGGAATACGCACGCGCGTTCATTTTGGGCCGGGGCACTTTGAAGATGCGGTAACGCCACTATTCTTTTGGCATTGATGCTGGAATTTCTATCTACTGTATTTGTTATGAGAAGAGGAAGGCCTACGATGAAGAATTGATACCAAAATCGGAGGGACGGCAAAATAACGGCATTTTACGCGGGAATACGCACGCGCGTTCATTTTGGGCCGGGGCACTTTGAAGATGCGGTAACGCCACTATTCTTTTGGCATTGATGCTGGAATTTCTATCTACTGTATTTGTTATGAGAAGAGGAAGGCCTACGATGAAGAATTGATACCAAAATCGGAGGGACGGCGGCAAAGTAACGGCATTTTACGCGGGGAATACGCACGCGCGTTCATTTTGGGCGGGGCACTTTGAAGATGCGGTAACGCCACTATTCTTTTGGCATTGATGCTGGAATTTCTATCTACTGTATTTGTTATGAGAAGAGGAAGGCCTACGATGAAGAATTGATACCAAAATCGGAGGGACGGCAAAGTAACGGCATTTTACGCGGGAATACGCACGCGCGTTCATTTTGGGCCGGGGCACTTTGAAGATGCGGTAACGCCACTATTCTTTTGGCATTGATGCTGGAATTTCTATCTACTGTATTTGTTATGAGAAGAGGAAGGCCTACGATGAAGAATTGATACCAAAATCGGAGGGACGGCAAAGTAACGGCATTTTACGGGGAATACGCACGCGCGTTCATTTTGGGCCGGGGCACTTTGAAGATGCGGTAACGCCACTATTCTTTTGGCATTGATGCTGGAATTTCTATCTACTGTATTTGTTATGAGAAGAGGAAGGCCTACGATGAAGAATTGATACCAAAATCGGAGGGACGGCAAAATAACGGCATTTTACGCGGGAATACGCACGCGCGTTCATTTTGGGCCGGGGCACTTTGAAGATGCGGTAACGCCACTATTCTTTTGGCATTGATGCTGGAATTTCTATCTACTGTATTTGTTATGAGAAGAGGAAGGCCTACGATGAAGAATTGATACCAAAATCGGAGGGACGGCAAAGTAACGACATTTTACGCGGGAATACGCACGCGCGTTCATTTTGGGCCGGGGCACTTTGAAGATGCGGTAACGCCACTATTCTTTTGGCATTGATGCTGGAATTTCTATCTACTGTATTTGTTATGAGAAGAGGAAGGCCTACGATGAAGAATTGATACCAAAATCGGAGGGACGGCAAAGTAACGGCATTTTACGCGGGAATACGCACGCGCGTTCATTTTGGGCCGGGGCACTTTGAAGATGCGGTAACGCCACTATTCTTTTGGCATTGATGCTGGAATTTCTATCTACTGTATTTGTTATGAGAAGAGGAAGGCCTACGATGAAGAATTGATACCAAAATCGGAGGGACGGCAAAGTAACGGCATTTTACGCGGGAATACGCACGCGCGTTCATTTTGGGCCGGGGCACTTTGAAGATGCGGTAACGCCACTATTCTTTTGGCATTGATGCTGGAATTTCTATCTACTGTATTTGTTATGAGAAGAGGAAGGCCTACGATGAAGAATTGATACCAAAATCGGAGGGGACGGCAAAGTAACGGCATTTTACGCGGGAATACGCACGCGCGTTCATTTTGGGCCGGGGCACTTTGAAGATGCGGTAACGCCACTATTCTTTTGGCATTGATGCTGGAATTTCTATCTACTGTATTTGTTATGAGAAGAGGAAGGCCTACGATGAAGAATTGATACCAAAATCGGAGGGGACGGCAAAGTAACGGCATTTTACGCGGGAATACGCACGCGCGTTCATTTTGGGCCGGGGCACTTTGAAGATGCGGTAACGCCACTATTCTTTTGGCATTGATGCTGGAATTTCTATCTACTGTATTTGTTATGAGAAGAGGAAGGCCTACGATGAAGAATTGATACCAAAATCGGAGGGACGGCAAAATGTAACGGCATTTTACGCGGGAATACGCACGCGCGTTCATTTTGGGCAGGGGCACTTTGAAGATGCGGTAACGCCACTATTCTTTTGGCATTGATGCTGGAATTTCTATCTACTGTATTTGTTATGAGAAGAGGAAGGCCTACGATGAAGAATTGATACCAAAATCGGAGGGACGGCAAAGTAACGGCATTTTACGCGGGAATACGCACGCGCGTTCATTTTGGGCCGGGGCACTTTGAAGATGCGGTAACGCCACTATTCTTTTGGCATTGATGCTGGAATTTCTATCTACTGTATTTGTTATGAGAAGAGGAAGGCCTACGATGAAGAATTGATACCAAAATCAGAGGGACGGCAAAGTAACGGCATTTTACGCGGGAATACGCACGCGCGTTCATTTTGGGCCGGGGCACTTTGAAGATGCGGTAACGCCACTATTCTTTTGGCATTGATGCTGGAATTTCTATCTACTGTATTTGTTATGAGAAGAGGAAGGCCTACGATGAAGAATTGATACCAAAATCGGAGGGACGGCAAAGTAACGGCATTTTACGCGGGAATACGCACGCGCGTTCATTTTGGGCCGGGGCACTTTGAAGATGCGGTAACGCCACTATTCTTTTGGCATTGATGCTGGAATTTCTATCTACTGTATTTGTTATGAGAAGAGGAAGGCCTACGATGAAGAATTGATACCAAAATCGGAGGGACGGCAAAGTAACGGCATTTTACGCGGGAATACGCACGCGCGTTCATTTTGGGCCGGGGCACTTTGAAGATGCGGTAACGCCACTATTCTTTTGGCATTGATGCTGGAATTTCTATCTACTGTATTTGTTATGAGAAGAGGAAGGCCTACGATGAAGAATTGATACCAAAATCGGAGGGACGGCAAAAAGTAACGGCATTTTACGCGGAATACGCACGCGCGTTCATTTTGGGCCGGGGCACTTTGAAGATGCGGTAACGCCACTATTCTTTTGGCATTGATGCTGGAATTTCTATCTACTGTATTTGTTATGAGAAGAGGAAGGCCTACGATGAAGAATTGATACCAAAATCGGAGGGACGGCAAAATAACGGCATTTTACGCGGGAATACGCACGCGTTCATTTTGGGCCGGGGCACTTTGAAGATGCGGTAACGCCACTATTCTTTTGGCATTGATGCTGGAATTTCTATCTACTGTATTTGTTATGAGAAGAGGAAGGCCTACGATGAAGAATTGATACCAAAATCGGAGGGACGGCAAAGTAACGGCATTTTACGCGGGAATACGCACGCGCGTTCATTTTGGGCCGGGGCACTTTGAAGATGCGGTAACGCCACTATTCTTTTGGCATTGATGCTGGAATTTCTATCTACTGTATTTGTTATGAGAAGAGGAAGGCCTACGATGAAGAATTGATACCAAAATCGGAGGGACGGCAAAGTAACGGCATTTTACGCGGGAATACGCACGCGCGTTCATTTTGGGCGGGGCACTTTGAAGATGCGGTAACGCCACTATTCTTTTGGCATTGATGCTGGAATTTCTATCTACTGTATTTGTTATGAGAAGAGGAAGGCCTACGATGAAGAATTGATACCAAAATCGGAGGGACGGCAAAGTAACGGCATTTTACGCGGGAATACGCACGCGCGTTCATTTTGGGCCGGGGCACTTTGAAGATGCGGTAACGCCACTATTCTTTTGGCATTGATGCTGGAATTTCTATCTACTGTATTTGTTATGAGAAGAGGAAGGCCTACGATGAAGAATTGATACCAAAATCGGAGGGACGGCAAAATAACGGCATTTTACGCGGGGAATACGCACGCGCGTTCATTTTGGGCCGGGGCACTTTGAAGATGCGGTAACGCCACTATTCTTTTGGCATTGATGCTGGAATTTCTATCTACTGTATTTGTTATGAGAAGAGGAAGGCCTACGATGAAGAATTGATACCAAAATCGGAGGGACGGCAAAATAACGGCATTTTACGCGGGAATACGCACGCGCGTTCATTTTTTTGGGCAGGGCACTTTGAAGATGCGGTAACGCCACTATTCTTTTGGCATTGATGCTGGAATTTCTATCTACTGTATTTGTTATGAGAAGAGGAAGGCCTACGATGAAGAATTGATACCAAAATCGGAGGGACGGCAAAGTAACGGCATTTTACGCGGGAATACGCACGCGCGTTCATTTTGGGCCGGGGCACTTTGAAGATGCGGTAACGCCACTATTCTTTTGGCATTGATGCTGGAATTTCTATCTACTGTATTTGTTATGAGAAGAGGAAGGCCTACGATGAAGAATTGATACCAAAATCGGAGGGACGGCAAAATAACGGCATTTTAACGGGAATACGCACGCGCGTTCATTTTGGGCCGGGGCACTTTGAAGATGCGGTAACGCCACTATTCTTTTGGCATTGATGCTGGAATTTCTATCTACTGTATTTGTTATGAGAAGAGGAAGGCCTACGATGAAGAATTGATACCAAAATCGGAGGGGCAAAGTAAAGGCATTTTACGCGGGAATACGCACGCGCGTTCATTTTGGGCCGGGGCACTTTGAAGATGCGGTAACGCCACTATTCTTTTGGCATTGATGCTGGAATTTCTATCTACTGTATTTGTTATGAGAAGAGGAAGGCCTACGATGAAGAATTGATACCAAAATCGGAGGGACGGCAAAATAACGGCATTTTACGGGAATACGCACGCGCGTTCATTTTGGGCCGGGGCACTTTGAAGATGCGGTAACGCCACTATTCTTTTGGCATTGATGCTGGAATTTCTATCTACTGTATTTGTTATGAGAAGAGGAAGGCCTACGATGAAGAATTGATACCAAAATCGGAGGGACGGCAAAATAACGGCATTTTACGCGGGAATACGCACGCGCGTTCATTTTGGGCCGGGGCACTTTGAAGATGCGGTAACGCCACTATTCTTTTGGCATTGATGCTGGAATTTCTATCTACTGTATTTGTTATGAGAAGAGGAAGGCCTACGATGAAGAATTGATACCAAAATCAGAGGGACGGCAAAGTAACGGCATTTTCTACGGGAATACGCACGCGCGTTCATTTTGGGCCGGGGCACTTTGAAGATGCGGTAACGCCACTATTCTTTTGGCATTGATGCTGGAATTTCTATCTACTGTATTTGTTATGAGAAGAGGAAGGCCTACGATGAAGAATTGATACCAAAATCGGAGGGACGGCAAAGTAACGGCATTTTACGCGGGAATACGCACGCGCGTTCATTTTGGGCCGGGGCACTTTGAAGATGCGGTAACGCCACTATTCTTTTGGCATTGATGCTGGAATTTCTATCTACTGTATTTGTTATGAGAAGAGGAAGGCCTACGATGAAGAATTGATACCAAAATCGGAGGGACGGCAAAGTAACGGCATTTTACGCGGGAATACGCACGCGCGTTCATTTTGGGCCGGGGCACTTTGAAGATGCGGTAACGCCACTATTCTTTTGGCATTGATGCTGGAATTTCTATCTACTGTATTTGTTATGAGAAGAGGAAGGCCTACGATGAAGAATTGATACCAAAATCGGAGGGACGGCAAAATAACGGCATTTTACGCGGGAATACGCACGCGCGTTCATTTTGGGCCGGGGCACTTTGAAGATGCGGTAACGCCACTATTCTTTTGGCATTGATGCTGGAATTTCTATCTACTGTATTTGTTATGAGAAGAGGAAGGCCTACGATGAAGAATTGATACCAAAATCAGAGGGACGGCAAAGTAACAGCATTTTCTGCAGGAATACGCACGCGCGTTCATTTTGGGCCGGGGCACTTTGAAGATGCGGTAACGCCACTATTCTTTTGGCATTGATGCTGGAATTTCTATCTACTGTATTTGTTATGAGAAGAGGAAGGCCTACGATGAAGAATTGATACCAAAATCAGAGGGACGGCAAAATAACGGCATTTTCTGCAGGAATACGCACGCGCGTTCATTTTGGGCAGGGGCACTTTGAAGATGCGGTAACGCCACTATTCTTTTGGCATTGATGCTGGAATTTCTATCTACTGTATTTGTTATGAGAAGAGGAAGGCCTACGATGAAGAATTGATACCAAAATCGGAGGGACGGCAAAATAACGGCATTTTACGGGGAATACGCACGCGCGTTCATTTTGGGCCGGGGCACTTTGAAGATGCGGTAACGCCACTATTCTTTTGGCATTGATGCTGGAATTTCTATCTACTGTATTTGTTATGAGAAGAGGAAGGCCTACGATGAAGAATTGATACCAAAATCGGAGGGACGGCAAAGTAACGGCATTTTACGGGGAATACGCACGCGCGTTCATTTTGGGCCGGGGCACTTTGAAGATGCGGTAACGCCACTATTCTTTTGGCATTGATGCTGGAATTTCTATCTACTGTATTTGTTATGAGAAGAGGAAGGCCTACGATGAAGAATTGATACCAAAATCGGAGGGACGGCAAAATAACGGCATTTTACGCGGGAATACGCACGCGCGTTCATTTTGGGCCGGGCACTTTGAAGATGCGGTAACGCCACTATTCTTTTGGCATTGATGCTGGAATTTCTATCTACTGTATTTGTTATGAGAAGAGGAAGGCCTACGATGAAGAATTGATACCAAAATCGGAGGGACGGCAAAGTAACGGCATTTTAAAGGGAATACGCACGCGCGTTCATTTTGGGCAGGGGCACTTTGAAGATGCGGTAACGCCACTATTCTTTTGGCATTGATGCTGGAATTTCTATCTACTGTATTTGTTATGAGAAGAGGAAGGCCTACGATGAAGAATTGATACCAAAATCGGAGGGACGGCAAAGTAACGGCATTTTACGCGGGGAATACGCACGCGCGTTCATTTTGGGCCGGGGCACTTTGAAGATGCGGTAACGCCACTATTCTTTTGGCATTGATGCTGGAATTTCTATCTACTGTATTTGTTATGAGAAGAGGAAGGCCTACGATGAAGAATTGATACCAAAATCGGAGGGACGGCAAAGTAACGGCATTTTACGCGGGAATACGCACGCGTTCATTTTGGGCCGGGGCACTTTGAAGATGCGGTAACGCCACTATTCTTTTGGCATTGATGCTGGAATTTCTATCTACTGTATTTGTTATGAGAAGAGGAAGGCCTACGATGAAGAATTGATACCAAAATCAGAGGGACGGCAAAGTAACGGCATTTTATGCAGGAATACGCACGCGCGTTCATTTTGGGCCGGGGCACTTTGAAGATGCGGTAACGCCACTATTCTTTTGGCATTGATGCTGGAATTTCTATCTACTGTATTTGTTATGAGAAGAGGAAGGCCTACGATGAAGAATTGATACCAAAATCGGAGGGACGGCAAAGTAACGGCATTTTACGCGGGAATACGCACGCGCGTTCATTTTGGGCCGGGGCACTTTGAAGATGCGGTAACGCCACTATTCTTTTGGCATTGATGCTGGAATTTCTATCTACTGTATTTGTTATGAGAAGAGGAAGGCCTACGATGAAGAATTGATACCAAAATCGGAGGGACGGCAAAGTAACGGCATTTTACGCGGGAATACGCACGCGCGTTCATTTTGGGCCGGGGCACTTTGAAGATGCGGTAACGCCACTATTCTTTTGGCATTGATGCTGGAATTTCTATCTACTGTATTTGTTATGAGAAGAGGAAGGCCTACGATGAAGAATTGATACCAAAATCGGAGGGACGGCAAAGTAACGGCATTTTACGCGGGAATACGCACGCGCGTTCATTTTGGGCCGGGCACTTTGAAGATGCGGTAACGCCACTATTCTTTTGGCATTGATGCTGGAATTTCTATCTACTGTATTTGTTATGAGAAGAGGAAGGCCTACGATGAAGAATTGATACCAAAATCGGAGGGACGGCAAAATAACGGCATTTTACGCGGGAATACGCACGCGCGTTCATTTTGGGCCGGGGCACTTTGAAGATGCGGTAACGCCACTATTCTTTTGGCATTGATGCTGGAATTTCTATCTACTGTATTTGTTATGAGAAGAGGAAGGCCTACGATGAAGAATTGATACCAAAATCGGAGGGACGGCAAAGTAACGGCATTTTACGCGGGAATACGCACGCGCGTTCATTTTGGGCCGGGGCACTTTGAAGATGCGGTAACGCCACTATTCTTTTGGCATTGATGCTGGAATTTCTATCTACTGTATTTGTTATGAGAAGAGGAAGGCCTACGATGAAGAATTGATACCAAAATCGGAGGGACGGCAAAGTAACGGCATTTTACGCGGGAATACGCACGCGCGTTCATTTTGGGCCGGGGCACTTTGAAGATGCGGTAACGCCACTATTCTTTTGGCATTGATGCTGGAATTTCTATCTACTGTATTTGTTATGAGAAGAGGAAGGCCTACGATGAAGAATTGATACCAAAATCGGAGGGACGGCAAAATAACGGCATTTTACGCGGGAATACGCACGCGTTTCATTTTGGGCCGGGGCACTTTGAAGATGCGGTAACGCCACTATTCTTTTGGCATTGATGCTGGAATTTCTATCTACTGTATTTGTTATGAGAAGAGGAAGGCCTACGATGAAGAATTGATACCAAAATCAGAGGGACGGCAAAGTAACGGCATTTTACGCGGGAATACGCACGCGCGTTCATTTTGGGCCGGGGCACTTTGAAGATGCGGTAACGCCACTATTCTTTTGGCATTGATGCTGGAATTTCTATCTACTGTATTTGTTATGAGAAGAGGAAGGCCTACGATGAAGAATTGATACCAAAATCGGAGGGACGGCAAAATAACGGCATTTTACGCGGGAATACGCACGCGCGTTCATTTTGGGCCGGGGCACTTTGAAGATGCGGTAACGCCACTATTCTTTTGGCATTGATGCTGGAATTTCTATCTACTGTATTTGTTATGAGAAGAGGAAGGCCTACGATGAAGAATTGATACCAAAATCGGAGGGACGGCAAAATAACGGCATTTTACGCGGGAATACGCACGCGCGTTCATTTTGGGCCGGGGCACTTTGAAGATGCGGTAACGCCACTATTCTTTTGGCATTGATGCTGGAATTTCTATCTACTGTATTTGTTATGAGAAGAGGAAGGCCTACGATGAAGAATTGATACCAAAATCGGAGGGACGGCAAAATAACGGCATTTTACGCGGGAATACGCACGCGCGTTCATTTTGGGCAGGGGCACTTTGAAGATGCGGTAACGCCACTATTCTTTTGGCATTGATGCTGGAATTTCTATCTACTGTATTTGTTATGAGAAGAGGAAGGCCTACGATGAAGAATTGATACCAAAATCAGAGGGACGGCAAAATAACAGCATTTTAAAGGAATACGCACGCGCGTTCATTTTGGGCCGGGGCACTTTGAAGATGCGGTAACGCCACTATTCTTTTGGCATTGATGCTGGAATTTCTATCTACTGTATTTGTTATGAGAAGAGGAAGGCCTACGATGAAGAATTGATACCAAAATCGGAGGGACGGCAAAATAACGGCATTTTACGCGGGAATACGCACGCGCGTTCATTTTGGGCCGGGGCACTTTGAAGATGCGGTAACGCCACTATTCTTTTGGCATTGATGCTGGAATTTCTATCTACTGTATTTGTTATGAGAAGAGGAAGGCCTACGATGAAGAATTGATACCAAAATCGGAGGGACGGCAAAGTAACGGCATTTTACGCGGGAATACGCACGCGCGTTCATTTTGGGCCGGGGCACTTTGAAGATGCGGTAACGCCACTATTCTTTTGGCATTGATGCTGGAATTTCTATCTACTGTATTTGTTATGAGAAGAGGAAGGCCTACGATGAAGAATTGATACCAAAATCGGAGGGACGGCAAAATAACGGCATTTTACGCGGGAATACGCACGCGCGTTCATTTTGGGCGGGGCACTTTGAAGATGCGGTAACGCCACTATTCTTTTGGCATTGATGCTGGAATTTCTATCTACTGTATTTGTTATGAGAAGAGGAAGGCCTACGATGAAGAATTGATACCAAAATCGGAGGGACGGCAAAGTAACGGCATTTTACTGCGGGAATACGCACGCGCGTTCATTTTGGGCCGGGGCACTTTGAAGATGCGGTAACGCCACTATTCTTTTGGCATTGATGCTGGAATTTCTATCTACTGTATTTGTTATGAGAAGAGGAAGGCCTACGATGAAGAATTGATACCAAAATCAGAGGGACGGCAAAGTAACGGCATTTTATGCAGGAATACGCACGCGCGTTCATTTTGGGCCGGGGCACTTTGAAGATGCGGTAACGCCACTATTCTTTTGGCATTGATGCTGGAATTTCTATCTACTGTATTTGTTATGAGAAGAGGAAGGCCTACGATGAAGAATTGATACCAAAATCGGAGGGACGGCAAAGTAACGGCATTTTACGCGGGAATACGCACGCGCGTTCATTTTGGGCCGGGGCACTTTGAAGATGCGGTAACGCCACTATTCTTTTGGCATTGATGCTGGAATTTCTATCTACTGTATTTGTTATGAGAAGAGGAAGGCCTACGATGAAGAATTGATACCAAAATCGGAGGGACGGCAAAGTAACGGCATTTTACGCGGGAATACGCACGCGCGTTCATTTTGGGCCGGGGCACTTTGAAGATGCGGTAACGCCACTATTCTTTTGGCATTGATGCTGGAATTTCTATCTACTGTATTTGTTATGAGAAGAGGAAGGCCTACGATGAAGAATTGATACCAAAATCGGAGGGACGGCAAAGTAACGGCATTTTACGGGGAATACGCACGCGCGTTCATTTTGGGCCGGGGCACTTTGAAGATGCGGTAACGCCACTATTCTTTTGGCATTGATGCTGGAATTTCTATCTACTGTATTTGTTATGAGAAGAGGAAGGCCTACGATGAAGAATTGATACCAAAATCGGAGGGACGGCAAAGTAACGGCATTTTACGCGGGAATACGCACGCGCGTTCATTTTGGGCCGGGGCACTTTGAAGATGCGGTAACGCCACTATTCTTTTGGCATTGATGCTGGAATTTCTATCTACTGTATTTGTTATGAGAAGAGGAAGGCCTACGATGAAGAATTGATACCAAAATCGGAGGGACGGCAAAATAACGGCATTTTTTACGCGGGAATACGCACGCGCGTTCATTTTGGGCAGGGGCACTTTGAAGATGCGGTAACGCCACTATTCTTTTGGCATTGATGCTGGAATTTCTATCTACTGTATTTGTTATGAGAAGAGGAAGGCCTACGATGAAGAATTGATACCAAAATCGGAGGGACGGCAAAGTAACGGCATTTTACGCGGGAATACGCACGCGCGTTCATTTTGGGCCGGGGCACTTTGAAGATGCGGTAACGCCACTATTCTTTTGGCATTGATGCTGGAATTTCTATCTACTGTATTTGTTATGAGAAGAGGAAGGCCTACGATGAAGAATTGATACCAAAATCGGAGGGACGGCAAAGTAACGGCATTTTACGCGGGAATACGCACGCGCGTTCATTTTGGGCCGGGGCACTTTGAAGATGCGGTAACGCCACTATTCTTTTGGCATTGATGCTGGAATTTCTATCTACTGTATTTGTTATGAGAAGAGGAAGGCCTACGATGAAGAATTGATACCAAAATCGGAGGGACGGCAAAATAACGGCATTTTACGGGGAATACGCACGCGCGTTCATTTTGGGCCGGGGCACTTTGAAGATGCGGTAACGCCACTATTCTTTTGGCATTGATGCTGGAATTTCTATCTACTGTATTTGTTATGAGAAGAGGAAGGCCTACGATGAAGAATTGATACCAAAATCGGAGGGACGGCAAAGTAACGGCATTTTACGCGGGAATACGCACGCGCGTTCATTTTGGGCGGGGCACTTTGAAGATGCGGTAACGCCACTATTCTTTTGGCATTGATGCTGGAATTTCTATCTACTGTATTTGTTATGAGAAGAGGAAGGCCTACGATGAAGAATTGATACCAAAATCGGAGGGACGGCAAAATAACGGCATTTTACGCGGGAATACGCACGCGTTCATTTTGGGCCGGGGCACTTTGAAGATGCGGTAACGCCACTATTCTTTTGGCATTGATGCTGGAATTTCTATCTACTGTATTTGTTATGAGAAGAGGAAGGCCTACGATGAAGAATTGATACCAAAATCGGAGGGACGGCAAAGTAACGGCATTTTACGCGGGAATACGCACGCACGTTCATTTTGGGCCGGGGCACTTTGAAGATGCGGTAACGCCACTATTCTTTTGGCATTGATGCTGGAATTTCTATCTACTGTATTTGTTATGCGAAGAGGAAGGCCTACGACGAAGAATTGATACCAAAATCAGAGGGACGGCAAAGTAACTGTATTTTCTGCGGGAAATACGCACCCGCGTTCATTTTGGGCCGGGGCACTTTGAAGATGCGGTAACGCCACTATTCTTTTGGCATTGATGCTGGAATTTCTATCTACTGTATTTGTTATGAGAAGAGGAAGGCCTACGATGAAGAATTGATACCAAAATCGGAGGGACGGCAAAATAACGGCATTTTACTGCGGGAATACGCACGCGCGTTCATTTTGGGCAGGGCACTTTGAAGATGCGGTAACGCCACTATTCTTTTGGCATTGATGCTGGAATTTCTATCTACTGTATTTTTGTTATGAGAAGAGGAAGGCCTACGATGAAGAATTGATACCAAAATCGGAGGGACGGCAAAGTAACGGCATTTTACGCGGGAATACGCACGCGCGTTCATTTTGGGCCGGGGCACTTTGAAGATGCGGTAACGCCACTATTCTTTTGGCATTGATGCTGGAATTTCTATCTACTGTATTTGTTATGAGAAGAGGAAGGCCTACGATGAAGAATTGATACCAAAATTAGAGGGTCGGCAAAATAACAGCATTTTCTGCAGGAATACGCACGCGCGTTCATTTTGGGCCGGGGCACTTTGAAGATGCGGTAACGCCACTATTCTTTTGGCATTGATGCTGGAATTTCTATCTACTGTATTTGTTATGAGAAGAGGAAGGCCTACGATGAAGAATTGATACCAAAATCGGAGGGACGGCAAAGTAACGGCATTTTACGCGGGAATACGCACGCGCGTTCATTTTGGGCCGGGGCACTTTGAAGATGCGGTAACGCCACTATTCTTTTGGCATTGATGCTGGAATTTCTATCTACTGTATTTGTTATGAGAAGAGGAAGGCCTACGATGAAGAATTGATACCAAAATCGGAGGGACGGCAAAGTAACGGCATTTTACGCGGGAATACGCACGCGCGTTCATTTTGGGCCGGGGCACTTTGAAGATGCGGTAACGCCACTATTCTTTTGGCATTGATGCTGGAATTTCTATCTACTGTATTTGTTATGAGAAGAGGAAGGCCTACGATGAAGAATTGATACCAAAATCGGAGGGACGGCAAAAAGTAACGGCATTTTACGCGGGAATACGCACGCGTTCATTTTGGGCCGGGGCACTTTGAAGATGCGGTAACGCCACTATTCTTTTGGCATTGATGCTGGAATTTCTATCTACTGTATTTGTTATGAGAAGAGGAAGGCCTACGATGAAGAATTGATACCAAAATCGGAGGGACGGCAAAGTAACGGCATTTTAAAGGGGAATACGCACGCGCGTTCATTTTGGGCCGGGGCACTTTGAAGATGCGGTAACGCCACTATTCTTTTGGCATTGATGCTGGAATTTCTATCTACTGTATTTGTTATGAGAAGAGGAAGGCCTACGATGAAGAATTGATACCAAAATCGGAGGGACGGCAAAATAACGGCATTTTACGCGGGAATACGCACGCGCGTTCATTTTGGGCCGGGCACTTTGAAGATGCGGTAACGCCACTATTCTTTTGGCATTGATGCTGGAATTTCTATCTACTGTATTTGTTATGAGAAGAGGAAGGCCTACGATGAAGAATTGATACCAAAATCGGAGGGACGGCAAAATAACGGCATTTTACGCGGAATACGCACGCGCGTTCATTTTGGGCCGGGGCACTTTGAAGATGCGGTAACGCCACTATTCTTTTGGCATTGATGCTGGAATTTCTATCTACTGTATTTGTTATGAGAAGAGGAAGGCCTACGATGAAGAATTGATACCAAAATTAGAGGGTCGGCAAAATAACAGCATTTTCTGCAGGAATACGCACGCGCGTTCATTTTGGGCCGGGGCACTTTGAAGATGCGGTAACGCCACTATTCTTTTGGCATTGATGCTGGAATTTCTATCTACTGTATTTGTTATGAGAAGAGGAAGGCCTACGATGAAGAATTGATACCAAAATCAGAGGGACGGCAAAGTAACGGCATTTTACTGCGGGAATACGCACGCGCGTTCATTTTGGGCCGGGGCACTTTGAAGATGCGGTAACGCCACTATTCTTTTGGCATTGATGCTGGAATTTCTATCTACTGTATTTGTTATGAGAAGAGGAAGGCCTACGATGAAGAATTGATACCAAAATCGGAGGGACGGCAAAGTAACGGCATTTTACGCGGGAATACGCACGCGCGTTCATTTTGGGCCGGGGCACTTTGAAGATGCGGTAACGCCACTATTCTTTTGGCATTGATGCTGGAATTTCTATCTACTGTATTTGTTATGAGAAGAGGAAGGCCTACGATGAAGAATTGATACCAAAATCGGAGGGACGGCAAAGTAACGGCATTTTACGCGGGAATACGCACGCGCGTTCATTTTGGGCCGGGGCACTTTGAAGATGCGGTAACGCCACTATTCTTTTGGCATTGATGCTGGAATTTCTATCTACTGTATTTGTTATGAGAAGAGGAAGGCCTACGATGAAGAATTGATACCAAAATCGGAGGGACGGCAAAGTAACGGCATTTTACGCGGGAATACGCACGCGCGTTCATTTTGGGCCGGGGCACTTTGAAGATGCGGTAACGCCACTATTCTTTTGGCATTGATGCTGGAATTTCTATCTACTGTATTTGTTATGAGAAGAGGAAGGCCTACGATGAAGAATTGATACCAAAATCGGAGGGACGGCAAAAATAACGGCATTTTACGCGGGAATACGCACGCGCGTTCATTTTGGGCCGGGCACTTTGAAGATGCGGTAACGCCACTATTCTTTTGGCATTGATGCTGGAATTTCTATCTACTGTATTTGTTATGAGAAGAGGAAGGCCTACGATGAAGAATTGATACCAAAATCGGAGGGACGGCAAAGTAACGGCATTTTACTGCGGGAATACGCACGCGCGTTCATTTTGGGCCGGGGCACTTTGAAGATGCGGTAACGCCACTATTCTTTTGGCATTGATGCTGGAATTTCTATCTACTGTATTTGTTATGAGAAGAGGAAGGCCTACGATGAAGAATTGATACCAAAATCGGAGGGGACGGCAAAATAACGGCATTTTACGCGGGAATACGCACGCGCGTTCATTTTGGGCGGGGCACTTTGAAGATGCGGTAACGCCACTATTCTTTTGGCATTGATGCTGGAATTTCTATCTACTGTATTTGTTATGAGAAGAGGAAGGCCTACGATGAAGAATTGATACCAAAATCGGAGGGACGGCAAAGTAACGGCATTTTACGCGGGGAATACGCACGCGCGTTCATTTTGGGCAGGGCACTTTGAAGATGCGGTAACGCCACTATTCTTTTGGCATTGATGCTGGAATTTCTATCTACTGTATTTGTTATGAGAAGAGGAAGGCCTACGATGAAGAATTGATACCAAAATCAGAGGGACGGCAAAGTAACAGCATTTTAAAGGAATACGCACGCGCGTTCATTTTGGGCCGGGGCACTTTGAAGATGCGGTAACGCCACTATTCTTTTGGCATTGATGCTGGAATTTCTATCTACTGTATTTGTTATGAGAAGAGGAAGGCCTACGATGAAGAATTGATACCAAAATCGGAGGGACGGCAAAATAACGGCATTTTACTGCGGGAATACGCACGCGTTCATTTTGGGCAGGGGCACTTTGAAGATGCGGTAACGCCACTATTCTTTTGGCATTGATGCTGGAATTTCTATCTACTGTATTTGTTATGAGAAGAGGAAGGCCTACGATGAAGAATTGATACCAAAATCAGAGGGACGGCAAAGTAACTGCATTTTCTGCAGGAATACGCACGCGCGTTCATTTTGGGCCGGGGCACTTTGAAGATGCGGTAACGCCACTATTCTTTTGGCATTGATGCTGGAATTTCTATCTACTGTATTTGTTATGAGAAGAGGAAGGCCTACGATGAAGAATTGATACCAAAATCGGAGGGACGGCAAAGTAACGGCATTTTACGGGGAATACGCACGCGCGTTCATTTTGGGCCGGGGCACTTTGAAGATGCGGTAACGCCACTATTCTTTTGGCATTGATGCTGGAATTTCTATCTACTGTATTTGTTATGAGAAGAGGAAGGCCTACGATGAAGAATTGATACCAAAATCGGAGGGACGGCAAAGTAACGGCATTTTACGCGGGAATACGCACGCGCGTTCATTTTGGGCAGGGCACTTTGAAGATGCGGTAACGCCACTATTCTTTTGGCATTGATGCTGGAATTTCTATCTACTGTATTTGTTATGAGAAGAGGAAGGCCTACGATGAAGAATTGATACCAAAATCGGAGGGACGGCAAAATAACGGCATTTTACGCGGGAATACGCACGCGCGTTCATTTTGGGCCGGGCACTTTGAAGATGCGGTAACGCCACTATTCTTTTGGCATTGATGCTGGAATTTCTATCTACTGTATTTGTTATGAGAAGAGGAAGGCCTACGATGAAGAATTGATACCAAAATCGGAGGGACGGCAAAGTAACGGCATTTTACGCGGGAATACGCACGCGCGTTCATTTTGGGCGGGGCACTTTGAAGATGCGGTAACGCCACTATTCTTTTGGCATTGATGCTGGAATTTCTATCTACTGTATTTGTTATGAGAAGAGGAAGGCCTACGATGAAGAATTGATACCAAAATCGGAGGGACGGCAAAATAACGGCATTTTACGCGGGAATACGCACGCGCGTTCATTTTGGGCCGGGGCACTTTGAAGATGCGGTAACGCCACTATTCTTTTGGCATTGATGCTGGAATTTCTATCTACTGTATTTGTTATGAGAAGAGGAAGGCCTACGATGAAGAATTGATACCAAAATCGGAGGGACGGCAAAGTAACGGCATTTTACGCGGGAATACGCACGCGCGTTCATTTTGGGCCGGGGCACTTTGAAGATGCGGTAACGCCACTATTCTTTTGGCATTGATGCTGGAATTTCTATCTACTGTATTTGTTATGAGAAGAGGAAGGCCTACGATGAAGAATTGATACCAAAATCGGAGGGACGGCAAAGTAACGGCATTTTACGCGGGGAATACGCACGCGCGTTCATTTTGGGCAGGGGCACTTTGAAGATGCGGTAACGCCACTATTCTTTTGGCATTGATGCTGGAATTTCTATCTACTGTATTTGTTATGAGAAGAGGAAGGCCTACGATGAAGAATTGATACCAAAATCGGAGGGACGGCAAAATAACGGCATTTTACTGCGGGGAATACGCACGCGCGTTCATTTTGGGCCGTGGAACTTTGAAGATGCGGTAACGCCTTTATTCTTTGGGCATTGATGCTGGAATTTTTATCTACTGTATTTGTTTTGTTATGAGAAGAGGAAGGCCTACGATGAAGAATTGATACCAAAATCGGAGGGACGGCAAAGTAACGGCATTTTACGCGGGAATACGCACGCGCGTTCATTTTGGGCCGGGGCACTTTGAAGATGCGGTAACGCCACTATTCTTTTGGCATTGATGCTGGAATTTCTATCTACTGTATTTGTTATGAGAAGAGGAAGGCCTACGATGAAGAATTGATACCAAAATCAGAGGGACGGCAAAATAACAGCATTTTAAAGGAATACGCACGCGCGTTCATTTTGGGCCGGGGCACTTTGAAGATGCGGTAACGCCACTATTCTTTTGGCATTGATGCTGGAATTTCTATCTACTGTATTTGTTATGAGAAGAGGAAGGCCTACGATGAAGAATTGATACCAAAATCGGAGGGGACGGCAAAGTAACGGCATTTTACGCGGGAATACGCACGCGTTCATTTTGGGCCGGGGCACTTTGAAGATGCGGTAACGCCACTATTCTTTTGGCATTGATGCTGGAATTTCTATCTACTGTATTTGTTATGAGAAGAGGAAGGCCTACGATGAAGAATTGATACCAAAATCGGAGGGACGGCAAAAATAACGGCATTTTACGCGGGAATACGCACGCGCGTTCATTTTGGGCCGGGGCACTTTGAAGATGCGGTAACGCCACTATTCTTTTGGCATTGATGCTGGAATTTCTATCTACTGTATTTGTTATGAGAAGAGGAAGGCCTACGATGAAGAATTGATACCAAAATCGGAGGGACGGCAAAGTAACGGCATTTTACGCGGGAATACGCACGCGCGTTCATTTTGGGCCGGGGCACTTTGAAGATGCGGTAACGCCACTATTCTTTTGGCATTGATGCTGGAATTTCTATCTACTGTATTTGTTATGAGAAGAGGAAGGCCTACGATGAAGAATTGATACCAAAATCGGAGGGACGGCAAAATAACGGCATTTTACGCGGGAATACGCACGCGCGTTCATTTTGGGCCGGGGCACTTTGAAGATGCGGTAACGCCACTATTCTTTTGGCATTGATGCTGGAATTTCTATCTACTGTATTTGTTATGAGAAGAGGAAGGCCTACGATGAAGATTTCATACCAAAATCAGAGGGACGGCAAAGTAACAGCATTTTCTAAAGGAATACGCACGCGCGTTCATTTTGGGCCGGGGCACTTTGAAGATGCGGTAACGCCACTATTCTTTTGGCATTGATGCTGGAATTTCTATCTACTGTATTTGTTATGAGAAGAGGAAGGCCTACGATGAAGAATTGATACCAAAATCGGAGGGACGGCAAAGTAACGGCATTTTACGCGGGAATACGCACGCGCGTTCATTTTGGGCCGGGGCACTTTGAAGATGCGGTAACGCCACTATTCTTTTGGCATTGATGCTGGAATTTCTATCTACTGTATTTGTTATGAGAAGAGGAAGGCCTACGATGAAGAATTGATACCAAAATCGGAGGGACGGCAAAGTAACGGCATTTTACGCGGGAATACGCACGCGCGTTCATTTTGGGCCGGGGCACTTTGAAGATGCGGTAACGCCACTATTCTTTTGGCATTGATGCTGGAATTTCTATCTACTGTATTTGTTATGAGAAGAGGAAGGCCTACGATGAAGAATTGATACCAAAATCGGAGGGACGGCAAAATAACGGCATTTTTACGCGGGAATACGCACGCGCGTTCATTTTGGGCAGGGCACTTTGAAGATGCGGTAACGCCACTATTCTTTTGGCATTGATGCTGGAATTTCTATCTACTGTATTTGTTATGAGAAGAGGAAGGCCTACGATGAAGAATTGATACCAAAATCGGAGGGACGGCAAAGTAACGGCATTTTAAAGGGAATACGCACGCGCGTTCATTTTGGGCCGGGGCACTTTGAAGATGCGGTAACGCCACTATTCTTTTGGCATTGATGCTGGAATTTCTATCTACTGTATTTGTTATGAGAAGAGGAAGGCCTACGATGAAGAATTGATACCAAAATCGGAGGGGACGGCAAAATAACGGCATTTTACTGCGGGAATACGCACGCGCGTTCATTTTGGGCCGGGGCACTTTGAAGATGCGGTAACGCCACTATTCTTTTGGCATTGATGCTGGAATTTCTATCTACTGTATTTGTTATGAGAAGAGGAAGGCCTACGATGAAGAATTGATACCAAAATCGGAGGGACGGCAAAATAACGGCATTTTACGCGGGAATACGCACGCGCGTTCATTTTGGGCCGGGGCACTTTGAAGATGCGGTAACGCCACTATTCTTTTGGCATTGATGCTGGAATTTCTATCTACTGTATTTGTTATGAGAAGAGGAAGGCCTACGATGAAGAATTGATACCAAAATCGGAGGGACGGCAAAGTAACGGCATTTTACGCGGGGAATACGCACGCGCGTTCATTTTGGGCAGGGGCACTTTGAAGATGCGGTAACGCCACTATTCTTTTGGCATTGATGCTGGAATTTCTATCTACTGTATTTGTTATGAGAAGAGGAAGGCCTACGATGAAGAATTGATACCAAAATCGGAGGGACAAAAGTAACGGCATTTTACGCGGGAATACGCACGCGCGTTCATTTTGGGCCGGGGCACTTTGAAGATGCGGTAACGCCACTATTCTTTTGGCATTGATGCTGGAATTTCTATCTACTGTATTTGTTATGAGAAGAGGAAGGCCTACGATGAAGAATTGATACCAAAATCGGAGGGACGGCAAAGTAACGGCATTTTACGCGGGAATACGCACGCGCGTTCATTTTGGGCCGGGGCACTTTGAAGATGCGGTAACGCCACTATTCTTTTGGCATTGATGCTGGAATTTCTATCTACTGTATTTGTTATGAGAAGAGGAAGGCCTACGATGAAGAATTGATACCAAAATCGGAGGGACGGCAAAGTAACGGCATTTTACGGGGAATACGCACGCGCGTTCATTTTGGGCCGGGGCACTTTGAAGATGCGGTAACGCCACTATTCTTTTGGCATTGATGCTGGAATTTCTATCTACTGTATTTGTTATGAGAAGAGGAAGGCCTACGATGAAGAATTGATACCAAAATCGGAGGGACGGCAAAATAACGGCATTTTACTGCGGGAATACGCACGCGCGTTCATTTTGGGCCGGGGCACTTTGAAGATGCGGTAACGCCACTATTCTTTTGGCATTGATGCTGGAATTTCTATCTACTGTATTTGTTATGAGAAGAGGAAGGCCTACGATGAAGAATTGATACCAAAATCGGAGGGACGGCAAAGTAACGGCATTTTACGCGGGGAATACGCACGCGCGTTCATTTTGGGCCGGGGCACTTTGAAGATGCGGTAACGCCACTATTCTTTTGGCATTGATGCTGGAATTTCTATCTACTGTATTTGTTATGAGAAGAGGAAGGCCTACGATGAAGAATTGATACCAAAATCGGAGGGACGGCAAAGTAACGGCATTTTACTGCGGGAATACGCACGCGCGTTCATTTTGGGCCGGGGCACTTTGAAGATGCGGTAACGCCACTATTCTTTTGGCATTGATGCTGGAATTTCTATCTACTGTATTTGTTATGAGAAGAGGAAGGCCTACGATGAAGAATTGATACCAAAATCGGAGGGACGGCAAAATAACGGCATTTTACGCGGGAATACGCACGCGCGTTCATTTTGGGCCGGGGCACTTTGAAGATGCGGTAACGCCACTATTCTTTTGGCATTGATGCTGGAATTTCTATCTACTGTATTTGTTATGAGAAGAGGAAGGCCTACGATGAAGAATTGATACCAAAATCGGAGGGACGGCAAAGTAACGGCATTTTACGCGGGAATACGCACGCGCGTTCATTTTGGGCCGGGGCACTTTGAAGATGCGGTAACGCCACTATTCTTTTGGCATTGATGCTGGAATTTCTATCTACTGTATTTGTTATGAGAAGAGGAAGGCCTACGATGAAGAATTGATACCAAAATCGGAGGGACGGCAAAATAACGGCATTTTACGCGGGAATACGCACGCGCGTTCATTTTGGGCCGGGGCACTTTGAAGATGCGGTAACGCCACTATTCTTTTGGCATTGATGCTGGAATTTCTATCTACTGTATTTGTTATGAGAAGAGGAAGGCCTACGATGAAGAATTGATACCAAAATCGGAGGGACGGCAAAATAACGGCATTTTACGGGGAATACGCACGCGCGTTCATTTTGGGCCGGGGCACTTTGAAGATGCGGTAACGCCACTATTCTTTTGGCATTGATGCTGGAATTTCTATCTACTGTATTTGTTATGAGAAGAGGAAGGCCTACGATGAAGAATTGATACCAAAATCGGAGGGACGGCAAAGTAACGGCATTTTACGCGGGAATACGCACGCGCGTTCATTTTGGGCCGGGGCACTTTGAAGATGCGGTAACGCCACTATTCTTTTGGCATTGATGCTGGAATTTCTATCTACTGTATTTGTTATGAGAAGAGGAAGGCCTACGATGAAGAATTGATACCAAAATCGGAGGGACGGCAAAGTAACGGCATTTTACGCGGGAATACGCACGCGCGTTCATTTTGGGCCGGGGCACTTTGAAGATGCGGTAACGCCACTATTCTTTTGGCATTGATGCTGGAATTTCTATCTACTGTATTTGTTATGAGAAGAGGAAGGCCTACGATGAAGAATTGATACCAAAATCGGAGGGACGGCAAAATAACGGCATTTTACTGCGGGAATACGCACGCGCGTTCATTTTGGGCAGGGCACTTTGAAGATGCGGTAACGCCACTATTCTTTTGGCATTGATGCTGGAATTTCTATCTACTGTATTTGTTATGAGAAGAGGAAGGCCTACGATGAAGAATTGATACCAAAATCGGAGGGACGGCAAAGTAACGGCATTTTTTCTTGGGATACGCACGCGCGTTCATTTTGGGCCGGGGCACTTTGAAGATGCGGTAACGCCACTATTCTTTTGGCATTGATGCTGGAATTTCTATCTACTGTATTTGTTATGAGAAGAGGAAGGCCTACGATGAAGAATTGATACCAAAATCGGAGGGACGGCAAAGTAACGGCATTTTACGCGGGAATACGCACGCGTTCATTTTGGGCCGGGGCACTTTGAAGATGCGGTAACGCCACTATTCTTTTGGCATTGATGCTGGAATTTCTATCTACTGTATTTGTTATGAGAAGAGGAAGGCCTACGATGAAGAATTGATACCAAAATCGGAGGGACGGCAAAATAACGGCATTTTACTGCGGGAATACGCACGCGCGTTCATTTTGGGCCGGGGCACTTTGAAGATGCGGTAACGCCACTATTCTTTTGGCATTGATGCTGGAATTTCTATCTACTGTATTTGTTATGAGAAGAGGAAGGCCTACGATGAAGAATTGATACCAAAATCGGAGGGACGGCAAAAATAACGGCATTTTACGCGGGAATACGCACGCGCGTTCATTTTGGGCCGGGGCACTTTGAAGATGCGGTAACGCCACTATTCTTTTGGCATTGATGCTGGAATTTCTATCTACTGTATTTGTTATGAGAAGAGGAAGGCCTACGATGAAGAATTGATACCAAAATCGGAGGGACGGCAAAGTAACGGCATTTTACGCGGGAATACGCACGCGCGTTCATTTTGGGCCGGGGCACTTTGAAGATGCGGTAACGCCACTATTCTTTTGGCATTGATGCTGGAATTTCTATCTACTGTATTTGTTATGAGAAGAGGAAGGCCTACGATGAAGAATTGATACCAAAATCGGAGGGGACGGCAAAATAACGGCATTTTAACGGGAATACGCACGCGCGTTCATTTTGGGCAGGGGCACTTTGAAGATGCGGTAACGCCACTATTCTTTTGGCATTGATGCTGGAATTTCTATCTACTGTATTTGTTATGAGAAGAGGAAGGCCTACGATGAAGAATTGATACCAAAATCGGAGGGACGGCAAAATAACGGCATTTTACGCGGGAATACGCACGCGCGTTCATTTTGGGCCGGGGCACTTTGAAGATGCGGTAACGCCACTATTCTTTTGGCATTGATGCTGGAATTTCTATCTACTGTATTTGTTATGAGAAGAGGAAGGCCTACGATGAAGAATTGATACCAAAATCGGAGGGGACGGCAAAATAACGGCATTTTACGGGGAATACGCACGCGCGTTCATTTTGGGCCGGGGCACTTTGAAGATGCGGTAACGCCACTATTCTTTTGGCATTGATGCTGGAATTTCTATCTACTGTATTTGTTATGAGAAGAGGAAGGCCTACGATGAAGAATTGATACCAAAATCGGAGGGACGGCAAAAATAACGGCATTTTACGCGGGAATACGCACGCGCGTTCATTTTGGGCCGGGGCACTTTGAAGATGCGGTAACGCCACTATTCTTTTGGCATTGATGCTGGAATTTCTATCTACTGTATTTGTTATGAGAAGAGGAAGGCCTACGATGAAGAATTGATACCAAAATCAGAGGGACGGCAAAGTAACAGCATTTTCTGCAGGAATACGCACGCGCGTTCATTTTGGGCAGGGGCACTTTGAAGATGCGGTAACGCCACTATTCTTTTGGCATTGATGCTGGAATTTCTATCTACTGTATTTGTTATGAGAAGAGGAAGGCCTACGATGAAGAATTGATACCAAAATCGGAGGGACGGCAAAATAACGGCATTTTACGCGGGAATACGCACGCGCGTTCATTTTGGGCCGGGGCACTTTGAAGATGCGGTAACGCCACTATTCTTTTGGCATTGATGCTGGAATTTCTATCTACTGTATTTGTTATGAGAAGAGGAAGGCCTACGATGAAGAATTGATACCAAAATCGGAGAGGGACGGCAAAGTAACGGCATTTTACTGCGGGAATACGCACGCGCGTTCATTTTGGGCAGGGCACTTTGAAGATGCGGTAACGCCACTATTCTTTTGGCATTGATGCTGGAATTTCTATCTACTGTATTTGTTATGAGAAGAGGAAGGCCTACGATGAAGAATTGATACCAAAATCGGAGAGGGACGGCAAAATAACGGCATTTTACGCGGGAATACGCACGCGCGTTCATTTTGGGCCGGGGCACTTTGAAGATGCGGTAACGCCACTATTCTTTTGGCATTGATGCTGGAATTTCTATCTACTGTATTTGTTATGAGAAGAGGAAGGCCTACGATGAAGAATTGATACCAAAATCGGAGGGACGGCAAAGTAACGGCATTTTACGCGGGAATACGCACGCGCGTTCATTTTGGGCCGGGGCACTTTGAAGATGCGGTAACGCCACTATTCTTTTGGCATTGATGCTGGAATTTCTATCTACTGTATTTGTTATGAGAAGAGGAAGGCCTACGATGAAGAATTGATACCAAAATCGGAGGGACGGCAAAGTAACGGCATTTTACGCGGGAATACGCACGCGCGTTCATTTTGGGCCGGGGCACTTTGAAGATGCGGTAACGCCACTATTCTTTTGGCATTGATGCTGGAATTTCTATCTACTGTATTTGTTATGAGAAGAGGAAGGCCTACGATGAAGAATTGATACCAAAATCGGAGGGACGGCAAAATAACGGCATTTTACGCGGGAATACGCACGCGCGTTCATTTTGGGCCGGGGCACTTTGAAGATGCGGTAACGCCACTATTCTTTTGGCATTGATGCTGGAATTTCTATCTACTGTATTTGTTATGAGAAGAGGAAGGCCTACGATGAAGAATTGATACCAAAATCGGAGGGACGGCAAAGTAACGGCATTTTAACGCGGGAATACGCACGCGCGTTCATTTTGGGCGGGGCACTTTGAAGATGCGGTAACGCCACTATTCTTTTGGCATTGATGCTGGAATTTCTATCTACTGTATTTGTTATGAGAAGAGGAAGGCCTACGATGAAGAATTGATACCAAAATCGGAGGACGGCAAAGTAACGGCATTTTACGCGGGAATACGCACGCGCGTTCATTTTGGGCCGGGGCACTTTGAAGATGCGGTAACGCCACTATTCTTTTGGCATTGATGCTGGAATTTCTATCTACTGTATTTGTTATGAGAAGAGGAAGGCCTACGATGAAGAATTGATACCAAAATCAGAGGGACGGCAAAGTAACAGCATTTTATGCAGGAATACGCACGCGCGTTCATTTTGGGCCAGGGCACTTTGAAGATGCGGTAACGCCACTATTCTTTTGGCATTGATGCTGGAATTTCTATCTACTGTATTTGTTATGAGAAGAGGAAGGCCTACGATGAAGAATTGATACCAAAATCGGAGGGACGGCAAAGTAACGGCATTTTAAAGGGAATACGCACGCGCGTTCATTTTGGGCCGGGGCACTTTGAAGATGCGGTAACGCCACTATTCTTTTGGCATTGATGCTGGAATTTCTATCTACTGTATTTGTTATGAGAAGAGGAAGGCCTACGATGAAGAATTGATACCAAAATCAGAGGGACGGCAAAGTAACGGCATTTTCTGCGGGAATACGCACGCGCGTTCATTTTGGGCCGGGGCACTTTGAAGATGCGGTAACGCCACTATTCTTTTGGCATTGATGCTGGAATTTCTATCTACTGTATTTGTTATGAGAAGAGGAAGGCCTACGATGAAGAATTGATACCAAAATCGGAGGGACGGCAAAATAACGGCATTTTACGCGGGGAATACGCACGCGCGTTCATTTTGGGCCGGGGCACTTTGAAGATGCGGTAACGCCACTATTCTTTTGGCATTGATGCTGGAATTTCTATCTACTGTATTTGTTATGAGAAGAGGAAGGCCTACGATGAAGAATTGATACCAAAATCGGAGGGACGGCAAAATAACGGCATTTTACGCGGGAATACGCACGCGCGTTCATTTTGGGCCGGGGCACTTTGAAGATGCGGTAACGCCACTATTCTTTTGGCATTGATGCTGGAATTTCTATCTACTGTATTTGTTATGAGAAGAGGAAGGCCTACGATGAAGAATTGATACCAAAATCGGAGGGACGGCAAAGTAACGGCATTTTACGCGGGAATACGCACGCGCGTTCATTTTGGGCCGGGGCACTTTGAAGATGCGGTAACGCCACTATTCTTTTGGCATTGATGCTGGAATTTCTATCTACTGTATTTGTTATGAGAAGAGGAAGGCCTACGATGAAGAATTGATACCAAAATCGGAGGGACGGCAAAATAACGGCATTTTACGGGGAATACGCACGCGCGTTCATTTTGGGCCGGGGCACTTTGAAGATGCGGTAACGCCACTATTCTTTTGGCATTGATGCTGGAATTTCTATCTACTGTATTTGTTATGAGAAGAGGAAGGCCTACGATGAAGAATTGATACCAAAATCAGAGGGACGGCAAAGTAACAGCATTTTCTGCAGGAATACGCACGCGCGTTCATTTTGGGCCGGGGCACTTTAAAGATGCGGTAACGCCACTATTCTTTTGGCATTGATGCTGGAATTTCTATCTACTGTATTTGTTATGAGAAGAGGAAGGCCTACGATGAAGAATTGATACCAAAATCGGAGGGACGGCAAAATAACGGCATTTTACGCGGGAATACGCACGCGCGTTCATTTTGGGCCGGGGCACTTTGAAGATGCGGTAACGCCACTATTCTTTTGGCATTGATGCTGGAATTTCTATCTACTGTATTTGTTATGAGAAGAGGAAGGCCTACGATGAAGAATTGATACCAAAATCAGAGGGACGGCAAAGTAACTGCATTTTCTGCGGGAAATACGCACCCGCGTTCATTTTGGGCCGGGCACTTTGAAGATGCGGTAACGCCACTATTCTTTTGGCATTGATGCTGGAATTTCTATCTACTGTATTTCTTATGAGAAGAGGAAGGCCTACGATGAAGAATTGATACCAAAATCGGAGGGACGGCAAAGTAACGGCATTTTACGCGGGAATACGCACGCGCGTTCATTTTGGGCCGGGGCACTTTGAAGATGCGGTAACGCCACTATTCTTTTGGCATTGATGCTGGAATTTCTATCTACTGTATTTGTTATGAGAAGAGGAAGGCCTACGATGAAGAATTGATACCAAAATCGGAGGGACGGCAAAGTAACGGCATTTTACGCGGGAATACGCACGCGCGTTCATTTTGGGCCGGGGCACTTTGAAGATGCGGTAACGCCACTATTCTTTTGGCATTGATGCTGGAATTTCTATCTACTGTATTTGTTATGAGAAGAGGAAGGCCTACGATGAAGAATTGATACCAAAATCGGAGGGACGGCAAAGTAACGGCATTTTACGCGGGAATACGCACGCGCGTTCATTTTGGGCCGGGGCACTTTGAAGATGCGGTAACGCCACTATTCTTTTGGCATTGATGCTGGAATTTCTATCTACTGTATTTGTTATGAGAAGAGGAAGGCCTACGATGAAGATTTCATACCAAAATCGGAGGGGACGGCAAAATAACGGCATTTTACTGCGGGAATACGCACGCGCGTTCATTTTGGGCCGGGGCACTTTGAAGATGCGGTAACGCCACTATTCTTTTGGCATTGATGCTGGAATTTCTATCTACTGTATTTGTTATGAGAAGAGGAAGGCCTACGATGAAGAATTGATACCAAAATCGGAGGGACGGCAAAGTAACGGCATTTTAAAGGGAATACGCACGCGCGTTCATTTTGGGCAGGGGCACTTTGAAGATGCGGTAACGCCACTATTCTTTTGGCATTGATGCTGGAATTTCTATCTACTGTATTTGTTATGAGAAGAGGAAGGCCTACGATGAAGAATTGATACCAAAATCGGAGGGACGGCAAAGTAACGGCATTTTAAAGGGAATACGCACGCGCGTTCATTTTGGGCCGGGGCACTTTGAAGATGCGGTAACGCCACTATTCTTTTGGCATTGATGCTGGAATTTCTATCTACTGTATTTGTTATGAGAAGAGGAAGGCCTACGATGAAGAATTGATACCAAAATCGGAGGGACGGCAAAGTAACGGCATTTTACGGGGAATACGCACGCGCGTTCATTTTGGGCCGGGGCACTTTGAAGATGCGGTAACGCCACTATTCTTTTGGCATTGATGCTGGAATTTCTATCTACTGTATTTGTTATGAGAAGAGGAAGGCCTACGATGAAGAATTGATACCAAAATCGGAGGGACGGCAAAGTAACGGCATTTTACGCGGGAATACGCACGCGCGTTCATTTTGGGCCGGGGCACTTTGAAGATGCGGTAACGCCACTATTCTTTTGGCATTGATGCTGGAATTTCTATCTACTGTATTTGTTATGAGAAGAGGAAGGCCTACGATGAAGAATTGATACCAAAATCGGAGGGACGGCAAAGTAACGGCATTTTACGCGGGAATACGCACGCGCGTTCATTTTGGGCCGGGGCACTTTGAAGATGCGGTAACGCCACTATTCTTTTGGCATTGATGCTGGAATTTCTATCTACTGTATTTGTTATGAGAAGAGGAAGGCCTACGATGAAGAATTGATACCAAAATCGGAGGGACGGCAAAGTAACGGCATTTTACTAAAGGGAATACGCACGCGCGTTCATTTTGGGCCGGGGCACTTTGAAGATGCGGTAACGCCACTATTCTTTTGGCATTGATGCTGGAATTTCTATCTACTGTATTTGTTATGAGAAGAGGAAGGCCTACGATGAAGAATTGATACCAAAATCGGAGGGACGGCAAAGTAACGGCATTTTACGCGGGAATACGCACGCGCGTTCATTTTGGGCCGGGGCACTTTGAAGATGCGGTAACGCCACTATTCTTTTGGCATTGATGCTGGAATTTCTATCTACTGTATTTGTTATGAGAAGAGGAAGGCCTACGATGAAGAATTGATACCAAAATCGGAGGGACGGCAAAATAACGGCATTTTACGCGGGAATACGCACGCGCGTTCATTTTTGGGCCGGGGCACTTTGAAGATGCGGTAACGCCACTATTCTTTTGGCATTGATGCTGGAATTTCTATCTACTGTATTTGTTATGAGAAGAGGAAGGCCTACGATGAAGAATTGATACCAAAATCAGAGGGACGGCAAAGTAACAGCATTTTAAAGGAATACGCACGCGCGTTCATTTTGGGCCGGGGCACTTTGAAGATGCGGTAACGCCACTATTCTTTTGGCATTGATGCTGGAATTTCTATCTACTGTATTTGTTATGAGAAGAGGAAGGCCTACGATGAAGAATTGATACCAAAATCGGAGGGACGGCAAAGTAACGGCATTTTACGCGGGAATACGCACGCGTTCATTTTGGGCCGGGGCACTTTGAAGATGCGGTAACGCCACTATTCTTTTGGCATTGATGCTGGAATTTCTATCTACTGTATTTGTTATGAGAAGAGGAAGGCCTACGATGAAGAATTGATACCAAAATCAGAGGGACGGCAAAGTAACGGCATTTTCTGCGGGAATACGCACGCGCGTTCATTTTGGGCCGGGGCACTTTGAAGATGCGGTAACGCCACTATTCTTTTGGCATTGATGCTGGAATTTCTATCTACTGTATTTGTTATGAGAAGAGGAAGGCCTACGATGAAGAATTGATACCAAAATCGGAGGGACGGCAAAATAACGGCATTTTACGCGGGAATACGCACGCGCGTTCATTTTGGGCCGGGGCACTTTGAAGATGCGGTAACGCCACTATTCTTTTGGCATTGATGCTGGAATTTCTATCTACTGTATTTGTTATGAGAAGAGGAAGGCCTACGATGAAGAATTGATACCAAAATCGGAGGGACGGCAAAGTAACGGCATTTTACGCGGGAATACGCACGCGCGTTCATTTTGGGCCGGGGCACTTTGAAGATGCGGTAACGCCACTATTCTTTTGGCATTGATGCTGGAATTTCTATCTACTGTATTTGTTATGAGAAGAGGAAGGCCTACGATGAAGAATTGATACCAAAATCGGAGGGACGGCAAAATAACGGCATTTTACGCGGGAATACGCACGCGCGTTCATTTTGGGCAGGGCACTTTGAAGATGCGGTAACGCCACTATTCTTTTGGCATTGATGCTGGAATTTCTATCTACTGTATTTGTTATGAGAAGAGGAAGGCCTACGATGAAGAATTGATACCAAAATCGGAGGGACGGCAAAGTAACGGCATTTTACGCGGGAATACGCACGCGCGTTCATTTTGGGCCGGGGCACTTTGAAGATGCGGTAACGCCACTATTCTTTTGGCATTGATGCTGGAATTTCTATCTACTGTATTTGTTATGAGAAGAGGAAGGCCTACGATGAAGAATTGATACCAAAATCGGAGGGACGGCAAAATAACGGCATTTTACGCGGGAATACGCACGCGCGTTCATTTTGGGCCGGGGCACTTTGAAGATGCGGTAACGCCACTATTCTTTTGGCATTGATGCTGGAATTTCTATCTACTGTATTTGTTATGAGAAGAGGAAGGCCTACGATGAAGAATTGATACCAAAATCGGAGGGACGGCAAAGTAACGGCATTTTACGCGGGAATACGCACGCGCGTTCATTTTGGGCAGGGCACTTTGAAGATGCGGTAACGCCACTATTCTTTTGGCATTGATGCTGGAATTTCTATCTACTGTATTTGTTATGAGAAGAGGAAGGCCTACGATGAAGAATTGATACCAAAATCAGAGGGACGGCAAAGTAACGGCATTTTATGCAGGAATACGCACGCGCGTTCATTTTGGGCCGGGGCACTTTGAAGATGCGGTAACGCCACTATTCTTTTGGCATTGATGCTGGAATTTCTATCTACTGTATTTGTTATGAGAAGAGGAAGGCCTACGATGAAGAATTGATACCAAAATCGGAGGGACGGCAAAGTAACGGCATTTTACGCGGGAATACGCACGCGCGTTCATTTTGGGCCGGGGCACTTTGAAGATGCGGTAACGCCACTATTCTTTTGGCATTGATGCTGGAATTTCTATCTACTGTATTTGTTATGAGAAGAGGAAGGCCTACGATGAAGAATTGATACCAAAATCGGAGGGACGGCAAAGTAACGGCATTTTACGCGGGAATACGCACGCGCGTTCATTTTGGGCCGGGGCACTTTGAAGATGCGGTAACGCCACTATTCTTTTGGCATTGATGCTGGAATTTCTATCTACTGTATTTGTTATGAGAAGAGGAAGGCCTACGATGAAGAATTGATACCAAAATCGGAGGGGCAAAGTAACGGCATTTTACGCGGGAATACGCACGCGCGTTCATTTTGGGCCGGGGCACTTTGAAGATGCGGTAACGCCACTATTCTTTTGGCATTGATGCTGGAATTTCTATCTACTGTATTTGTTATGAGAAGAGGAAGGCCTACGATGAAGAATTGATACCAAAATCGGAGGGACGGCAAAGTAACGGCATTTTACGCGGGAATACGCACGCGCGTTCATTTTGGGCCGGGGCACTTTGAAGATGCGGTAACGCCACTATTCTTTTGGCATTGATGCTGGAATTTCTATCTACTGTATTTGTTATGAGAAGAGGAAGGCCTACGATGAAGAATTGATACCAAAATCAGAGGGACGGCAAAGTAACGGTATTTTCTGCAGGAATACGCACGCGCGTTCATTTTGGGCCGGGGCACTTTGAAGATGCGGTAACGCCACTATTCTTTTGGCATTGATGCTGGAATTTCTATCTACTGTATTTGTTATGAGAAGAGGAAGGCCTACGATGAAGAATTGATACCAAAATCGGAGGGACGGCAAAATAACGGCATTTTACTGCGGGAATACGCACGCGCGTTCATTTTGGGCCGGGGCACTTTGAAGATGCGGTAACGCCACTATTCTTTTGGCATTGATGCTGGAATTTCTATCTACTGTATTTGTTATGAGAAGAGGAAGGCCTACGATGAAGAATTGATACCAAAATCGGAGGGACGGCAAAGTAAGGGCATTTTACGCGGGAATACGCACGCGCGTTCATTTTGGGCAGGGGCACTTTGAAGATGCGGTAACGCCACTATTCTTTTGGCATTGATGCTGGAATTTCTATCTACTGTATTTGTTATGAGAAGAGGAAGGCCTACGATGAAGAATTGATACCAAAATCGGAGGGACGGCAAAGTAACGGCATTTTAAAGGAATACGCACGCGCGTTCATTTTGGGCGGGGCACTTTGAAGATGCGGTAACGCCACTATTCTTTTGGCATTGATGCTGGAATTTCTATCTACTGTATTTGTTATGAGAAGAGGAAGGCCTACGATGAAGAATTGATACCAAAATCGGAGGGACGGCAAAGTAACGGCATTTTACGCGGGAATACGCACGCGCGTTCATTTTGGGCCGGGGCACTTTGAAGATGCGGTAACGCCACTATTCTTTTGGCATTGATGCTGGAATTTCTATCTACTGTATTTGTTATGAGAAGAGGAAGGCCTACGATGAAGAATTGATACCAAAATCAGAGGGACGGCAAAGTAACAGCATTTTCTGCGGGAATACGCACGCGCGTTCATTTTGGGCCGGGGCACTTTGAAGATGCGGTAACGCCACTATTCTTTTGGCATTGATGCTGGAATTTCTATCTACTGTATTTGTTATGAGAAGAGGAAGGCCTACGATGAAGAATTGATACCAAAATCGGAGAGGGACGGCAAAATAACGGCATTTTACGGGGAATACGCACGCGCGTTCATTTTGGGCCGGGGCACTTTGAAGATGCGGTAACGCCACTATTCTTTTGGCATTGATGCTGGAATTTCTATCTACTGTATTTGTTATGAGAAGAGGAAGGCCTACGATGAAGAATTGATACCAAAATCGGAGGGACGGCAAAGTAACGGCATTTTACGCGGGAATACGCACGCGCGTTCATTTTGGGCCGGGGCACTTTGAAGATGCGGTAACGCCACTATTCTTTTGGCATTGATGCTGGAATTTCTATCTACTGTATTTGTTATGAGAAGAGGAAGGCCTACGATGAAGAATTGATACCAAAATCGGAGGGACGGCAAAAGTAACGGCATTTTACGCGGGGAATACGCACGCGCGTTCATTTTGGGCCGGGGCACTTTGAAGATGCGGTAACGCCACTATTCTTTTGGCATTGATGCTGGAATTTCTATCTACTGTATTTGTTATGAGAAGAGGAAGGCCTACGATGAAGAATTGATACCAAAATCGGAGGGACGGCAAAATAACGGCATTTTATGCGGGGAATACGCACGCGCGTTCATTTTGGGCCGGGGCACTTTGAAGATGCGGTAACGCCACTATTCTTTTGGCATTGATGCTGGAATTTCTATCTACTGTATTTGTTATGAGAAGAGGAAGGCCTACGATGAAGAATTGATACCAAAATCGGAGGGACGGCAAAATAACGGCATTTTACGCGGGAATACGCACGCGCGTTCATTTTGGGCCGGGGCACTTTGAAGATGCGGTAACGCCACTATTCTTTTGGCATTGATGCTGGAATTTCTATCTACTGTATTTGTTATGAGAAGAGGAAGGCCTACGATGAAGAATTGATACCAAAATCAGAGGGACGGCAAAGTAACGGCATTTTATGCAGGAATACGCACGCGCGTTCATTTTGGGCCGGGGCACTTTGAAGATGCGGTAACGCCACTATTCTTTTGGCATTGATGCTGGAATTTCTATCTACTGTATTTGTTATGAGAAGAGGAAGGCCTACGATGAAGAATTGATACCAAAATCGGAGAGGACGGCAAAGTAACGGACATTTTATGCGGGAATACGCACGCGCGTTCATTTTGGGCCGGGGCACTTTGAAGATGCGGTAACGCCACTATTCTTTTGGCATTGATGCTGGAATTTCTATCTACTGTATTTGTTATGAGAAGAGGAAGGCCTACGATGAAGAATTGATACCAAAATCGGAGGGACGGCAAAGTAACGGCATTTTACGCGGGGAATACGCACGCGCGACATTTTGGGCCGGGGCACTTTGAAGATGCGGTAACGCCACTATTCTTTTGGCATTGATGCTGGAATTTCTATCTACTGTATTTGTTATGAGAAGAGGAAGGCCTACGATGAAGAATTGATACCAAAATCGGAGGGACGGCAAAGTAACGGCATTTTACTAAAGGGGAATACGCACGCGCGTTCATTTTGGGCCGGGGCACTTTGAAGATGCGGTAACGCCACTATTCTTTTGGCATTGATGCTGGAATTTCTATCTACTGTATTTGTTATGAGAAGAGGAAGGCCTACGATGAAGAATTGATACCAAAATCGGAGGGGACGGCAAAATAACGGCATTTTCTAAAGGGGAATACGCACGCGCGTTCATTTTGGGCCGGGGCACTTTGAAGATGCGGTAACGCCACTATTCTTTTGGCATTGATGCTGGAATTTCTATCTACTGTATTTGTTATGAGAAGAGGAAGGCCTACGATGAAGAATTGATACCAAAATCAGAGGGACGGCAAAGTAACGGCATTTTACGGGGAATACGCACGCGCGTTCATTTTGGGCAGGGCACTTTGAAGATGCGGTAACGCCACTATTCTTTTGGCATTGATGCTGGAATTTCTATCTACTGTATTTGTTATGAGAAGAGGAAGGCCTACGATGAAGAATTGATACCAAAATCGGAGGGACGGCAAAGTAACGGCATTTTACGCGGGAATACGCACGCGCGTTCATTTTGGGCCGGGGCACTTTGAAGATGCGGTAACGCCACTATTCTTTTGGCATTGATGCTGGAATTTCTATCTACTGTATTTGTTATGAGAAGAGGAAGGCCTACGATGAAGAATTGATACCAAAATCGGAGGGACGGCAAAGTAACGGCATTTTACGCGGGAATACGCACGCGCGTTCATTTTGGGCAGGGCACTTTGAAGATGCGGTAACGCCACTATTCTTTTGGCATTGATGCTGGAATTTCTATCTACTGTATTTGTTATGAGAAGAGGAAGGCCTACGATGAAGAATTGATACCAAAATCGGAGAGGACGGCAAAATAACGGCATTTTACGCGGGAATACGCACGCGCGTTCATTTTGGGCGGGGCACTTTGAAGATGCGGTAACGCCACTATTCTTTTGGCATTGATGCTGGAATTTCTATCTACTGTATTTGTTATGAGAAGAGGAAGGCCTACGATGAAGAATTGATACCAAAATCAGAGGGACGGCAAAGTAACTGTATTTTCTGCGGGAATACGCACGCGCGTTCATTTTGGGCCGGGGCACTTTGAAGATGCGGTAACGCCACTATTCTTTTGGCATTGATGCTGGAATTTCTATCTACTGTATTTGTTATGAGAAGAGGAAGGCCTACGATGAAGAATTGATACCAAAATCGGAGGGACGGCAAAAATAACGGCATTTTATGCAGGAATACGCACGCGCGTTCATTTTGGGCCGGGGCACTTTGAAGATGCGGTAACGCCACTATTCTTTTGGCATTGATGCTGGAATTTCTATCTACTGTATTTGTTATGAGAAGAGGAAGGCCTACGATGAAGAATTGATACCAAAATCGGAGGGACGGCAAAGTAACGGCATTTTACGCGGGAATACGCACGCGCGTTCATTTTGGGCCGGGGCACTTTGAAGATGCGGTAACGCCACTATTCTTTTGGCATTGATGCTGGAATTTCTATCTACTGTATTTGTTATGAGAAGAGGAAGGCCTACGATGAAGAATTGATACCAAAATCGGAGGGACGGCAAAGTAACGGCATTTTACGCGGGAATACGCACGCGCGTTCATTTTGGGCCGGGGCACTTTGAAGATGCGGTAACGCCACTATTCTTTTGGCATTGATGCTGGAATTTCTATCTACTGTATTTGTTATGAGAAGAGGAAGGCCTACGATGAAGAATTGATACCAAAATCAGAGGGACGGCAAAGTAACAGCATTTTCTGCAGGAATACGCACGCGCGTTCATTTTGGGCAGGGGCACTTTGAAGATGCGGTAACGCCACTATTCTTTTGGCATTGATGCTGGAATTTCTATCTACTGTATTTGTTATGAGAAGAGGAAGGCCTACGATGAAGAATTGATACCAAAATCGGAGGGACGGCAAAGTAACGGCATTTTAAAGGGAATACGCACGCGCGTTCATTTTGGGCAGGGGCACTTTGAAGATGCGGTAACGCCACTATTCTTTTGGCATTGATGCTGGAATTTCTATCTACTGTATTTGTTATGAGAAGAGGAAGGCCTACGATGAAGAATTGATACCAAAATCAGAGGGACGGCAAAATAACAGCATTTTTTGCAGGAATACGCACGCGCGTTCATTTTGGGCCGGGGCACTTTGAAGATGCGGTAACGCCACTATTCTTTTGGCATTGATGCTGGAATTTCTATCTACTGTATTTGTTATGAGAAGAGGAAGGCCTACGATGAAGAATTGATACCAAAATCGGAGGGACGGCAAAATAACGGCATTTTTAAAGGGAATACGCACGCGCGTTCATTTTGGGCCGGGGCACTTTGAAGATGCGGTAACGCCACTATTCTTTTGGCATTGATGCTGGAATTTCTATCTACTGTATTTGTTATGAGAAGAGGAAGGCCTACGATGAAGAATTGATACCAAAATCGGAGGGACGGCAAAAGTAACGGCATTTTACTGCGGGAATACGCACGCGCGTTCATTTTGGGCCGGGGCACTTTGAAGATGCGGTAACGCCACTATTCTTTTGGCATTGATGCTGGAATTTCTATCTACTGTATTTGTTATGAGAAGAGGAAGGCCTACGATGAAGAATTGATACAAAAATCAGAGGGACGGCAAAGTAACAGCATTTTATTAAGGAATACGCACGCCCGTTCATTTTGGGCCGGGGCACTTTGAAGATGCGGTAACGCCACTATTCTTTTGGCATTGATGCTGGAATTTCTATCTACTTTATTTGTTATGAGAAGAGGAAGGCCTACGATGAAGAATTGATACCAAAATCGGAGGGGCCGGCAAAGTAACGGCATTTTATGCGGGGAATACGCACGCGTTCATTTTGGGCAGGGGCACTTTGAAGATGCGGTAACGCCACTATTCTTTTGGCATTGATGCTGGAATTTCTATCTACTGTATTTGTTATGAGAAGAGGAAGGCCTACGATGAAGAATTGATACCAAAATCGGAGGGACGGCAAAATAACGGCATTTTACGCGGGAATACGCACGCGCGTTCATTTTGGGCCGGGGCACTTTGAAGATGCGGTAACGCCACTATTCTTTTGGCATTGATGCTGGAATTTCTATCTACTGTATTTGTTATGAGAAGAGGAAGGCCTACGATGAAGAATTGATACCAAAATCGGAGGGACGGCAAAGTAACGGCATTTTACGCGGGAATACGCACGCGCGTTCATTTTGGGCCGGGGCACTTTGAAGATGCGGTAACGCCACTATTCTTTTGGCATTGATGCTGGAATTTCTATCTACTGTATTTGTTATGAGAAGAGGAAGGCCTACGATGAAGAATTGATACCAAAATCGGAGGGACGGCAAAGTAACGGCATTTTACGGGGAATACGCACGCGCGTTCATTTTGGGCCGGGGCACTTTGAAGATGCGGTAACGCCACTATTCTTTTGGCATTGATGCTGGAATTTCTATCTACTGTATTTGTTATGAGAAGAGGAAGGCCTACGATGAAGAATTGATACCAAAATCAGAGGGACGGCAAAGTAACGGTATTTTCTGCAGGAATACGCACGCGCGTTCATTTTGGGCGGGGCACTTTGAAGATGCGGTAACGCCACTATTCTTTTGGCATTGATGCTGGAATTTCTATCTACTTTATTTGTTATGAGAAGAGGAAGGCCTACGATGAAGAATTGATACCAAAATCGGAGGGACGGCAAAATAACGGCATTTTACTGCGGGAATACGCACGCGCGTTCATTTTGGGCCGGGGCACTTTGAAGATGCGGTAACGCCACTATTCTTTTGGCATTGATGCTGGAATTTCTATCTACTGTATTTGTTATGAGAAGAGGAAGGCCTACGATGAAGAATTGATACCAAAATCGGAGGGGTCGGCAAAGTAACGGCATTTTACGCGGGAATACGCACGCGCGTTCATTTTGGGCAGGGCACTTTGAAGATGCGGTAACGCCACTATTCTTTTGGCATTGATGCTGGAATTTCTATCTACTGTATTTGTTATGAGAAGAGGAAGGCCTACGATGAAGAATTGATACCAAAATCGGAGGGACGGCAAAATAACGGCATTTTACGCGGGAATACGCACGCGCGTTCATTTTGGGCCGGGGCACTTTGAAGATGCGGTAACGCCACTATTCTTTTGGCATTGATGCTGGAATTTCTATCTACTGTATTTGTTATGAGAAGAGGAAGGCCTACGATGAAGAATTGATACCAAAATCGGAGGGGACGGCAAAATAACGGCATTTTAAGGGAATACGCACGCGCGTTCATTTTGGGCCGGGGCACTTTGAAGATGCGGTAACGCCACTATTCTTTTGGCATTGATGCTGGAATTTCTATCTACTGTATTTGTTATGAGAAGAGGAAGGCCTACGATGAAGAATTGATACCAAAATCGGAGGGGACGGCAAAGTAACGGCATTTTACGCGGGAATACGCACGCGCGTTCATTTTGGGCAGGGGCACTTTGAAGATGCGGTAACGCCACTATTCTTTTGGCATTGATGCTGGAATTTCTATCTACTGTATTTGTTATGAGAAGAGGAAGGCCTACGATGAAGATTTGATACCAAAATCAGAGGGACGGCAAAGTAACAGCATTTTCCGCAGGAATACGCACGCGCGTTCATTTTGGGCCGGGGCACTTTGAAGATGCGGTAACGCCACTATTCTTTTGGCATTGATGCTGGAATTTCTATCTACTGTATTTGTTATGAGAAGAGGAAGGCCTACGATGAAGAATTGATACCAAAATCGGAGGGACGGCAAAGTAACGGCATTTTAACGGGAATACGCACGCGCGTTCATTTTGGGCAGGGCACTTTGAAGATGCGGTAACGCCACTATTCTTTTGGCATTGATGCTGGAATTTCTATCTACTGTATTTGTTATGAGAAGAGGAAGGCCTACGATGAAGAATTGATACCAAAATCGGAGGGACGGCAAAATAACGACATTTTACGCGGGAATACGCACGCGCGTTCATTTTGGGCCGGGGCACTTTGAAGATGCGGTAACGCCACTATTCTTTTGGCATTGATGCTGGAATTTCTATCTACTGTATTTGTTATGAGAAGAGGAAGGCCTACGATGAAGAATTGATACCAAAATCGGAGGGACGGCAAAGTAACGGCATTTTAAAGGAATACGCACGCGCGTTCATTTTGGGCGGGGCACTTTGAAGATGCGGTAACGCCACTATTCTTTTGGCATTGATGCTGGAATTTCTATCTACTGTATTTGTTATGAGAAGAGGAAGGCCTACGATGAAGAATTGATACCAAAATCGGAGGGACGGCAAAATAACGGCATTTTACGCGGGAATACGCACGCGCGTTCATTTTGGGCCGGGGCACTTTGAAGATGCGGTAACGCCACTATTCTTTTGGCATTGATGCTGGAATTTCTATCTACTGTATTTGTTATGAGAAGAGGAAGGCCTACGATGAAGAATTGATACCAAAATCGGAGGGACGGCAAAGTAACGGCATTTTACGCGGGAATACGCACGCGCGTTCATTTTGGGCCGGGGCACTTTGAAGATGCGGTAACGCCACTATTCTTTTGGCATTGATGCTGGAATTTCTATCTACTGTATTTGTTATGAGAAGAGGAAGGCCTACGATGAAGAATTGATACCAAAATTAGAGGGTCGGCAAAATAACAGCATTTTCTGCAGGAATACGCACGCGCGTTCATTTTGGGCCGGGGCACTTTGAAGATGCGGTAACGCCACTATTCTTTTGGCATTGATGCTGGAATTTCTATCTACTGTATTTGTTATGAGAAGAGGAAGGCCTACGATGAAGATTTCATACCAAAATCAGAGGGACGGCAAAGTAACAGCATTTTCTAAAGGAATACGCACGCGCGTTCATTTTGGGCAGGGGCACTTTGAAGATGCGGTAACGCCACTATTCTTTTGGCATTGATGCTGGAATTTCTATCTACTTTATTTGTTATGAGAAGAGGAAGGCCTACGATGAAGAATTGATACCAAAATCAGAGGGACGGCAAAGTAACAGCATTTTCTAAAGGAATACGCACGCGCGTTCATTTTGGGCCGGGGCACTTTGAAGATGCGGTAACGCCACTATTCTTTTGGCATTGATGCTGGAATTTCTATCTACTGTATTTGTTATGAGAAGAGGAAGGCCTACGATGAAGAATTGATACCAAAATCGGAGGGACGGCAAAGTAACGGCATTTTACTAAAGGAATACGCACGCGCGTTCATTTTGGGCGGGGCACTTTGAAGATGCGGTAACGCCACTATTCTTTTGGCATTGATGCTGGAATTTCTATCTACTGTATTTGTTATGAGAAGAGGAAGGCCTACGATGAAGAATTGATACCAAAATCGGAGGGACGGCAAAGTAACGGCATTTTACGGGAATACGCACGCGCGTTCATTTTGGGCCGGGGCACTTTGAAGATGCGGTAACGCCACTATTCTTTTGGCATTGATGCTGGAATTTCTATCTACTGTATTTGTTATGAGAAGAGGAAGGCCTACGATGAAGAATTGATACCAAAATCGGAGGGACGGCAAAGTAACGGCATTTTACGCGGGGAATACGCACGCGCGTTCATTTTGGGCGGGGCACTTTGAAGATGCGGTAACGCCACTATTCTTTTGGCATTGATGCTGGAATTTCTATCTACTGTATTTGTTATGAGAAGAGGAAGGCCTACGATGAAGAATTGATACCAAAATCGAGGGACGGCAAAATAACGGCATTTTAAAGGAATACGCACGCGCGTTCATTTTGGGCCGGGGCACTTTGAAGATGCGGTAACGCCACTATTCTTTTGGCATTGATGCTGGAATTTCTATCTACTGTATTTGTTATGAGAAGAGGAAGGCCTACGATGAAGAATTGATACCAAAATCGGAGGGGACGGCAAAATAACGGCATTTTATGCGGAATACGCACGCGCGTTCATTTTGGGCCGGGGCACTTTGAAGATGCGGTAACGCCACTATTCTTTTGGCATTGATGCTGGAATTTCTATCTACTGTATTTGTTATGAGAAGAGGAAGGCCTACGATGAAGAATTGATACCAAAATCGGAGGGACGGCAAAATAACGGCATTTTACTGCGGGAATACGCACGCGCGTTCATTTTGGGCCAGGGCACTTTGAAGATGCGGTAACGCCACTATTCTTTTGGCATTGATGCTGGAATTTCTATCTACTGTATTTGTTATGAGAAGAGGAAGGCCTACGATGAAGATTTCATACCAAAATCAGAGGGACGGCAAAGTAACAGCATTTTCTAAAGGAATACGCACACGCGTTCATTTTGGGCCGGGGCACTTTGAAGATGCGGTAACGCCACTATTCTTTTGGCATTGATGCTGGAATTTCTATCTACTGTATTTGTTATGAGAAGAGGAAGGCCTACGATGAAGAATTGATACCAAAATCATAGGGACGGCAAAGTAACAGCATTTTTTGCTGGAATACGCACGCGCGTTCATTTTGGGCCGGGGCACTTTGAAGATGCGGTAACGCCACTATTCTTTTGGCATTGATGCTGGAATTTCTATCTACTGTATTTGTTATGAGAAGAGGAAGGCCTACGATGAAGAATTGATACCAAAATCGGAGGGACGGCAAAGTAACGGCATTTTACTTTGGGAATACGCACGCGCGTTCATTTTGGGCGGGGCACTTTGAAGATGCGGTAACGCCACTATTCTTTTTGGCATTGATGCTGGAATTTCTATCTACTGTATTTGTTATGAGAAGAGGAAGGCCTACGATGAAGAATTGATACCAAAATCAGAGGGACGGCAAAGTAACGGCATTTTATGCAGGAATACGCACGCGCGTTCATTTTGGGCCGGGGCACTTTGAAGATGCGGTAACGCCACTATTCTTTTGGCATTGATGCTGGAATTTCTATCTACTGTATTTGTTATGAGAAGAGGAAGGCCTACGATGAAGAATTGATACCAAAATCAGAGGGACGGCAAAGTAACGGCATTTTCTAAAGGGAATACGCACGCGCGTTCATTTTGGGCGGGGCACTTTGAAGATGCGGTAACGCCACTATTCTTTTGGCATTGATGCTGGAATTTCTATCTACTGTATTTGTTATGAGAAGAGGAAGGCCTACGATGAAGAATTCATACCAAAATCGGAGGGGACGGCAAAGTAACAGCATTTTCTGCAGGAATACGCACGCGCGTTCATTTTGGGCCGGGCACTTTGAAGATGCGGTAACGCCACTATTCTTTTGGCATTGATGCTGGAATTTCTATCTACTATATTTGTTATGAGAAGAGGAAGGCCTACGATGAAGAATTGATACCAAAATCAGAGGGACGGCAAAGTAACTGCATTTTCTGCAGGAATACGCACGCGCGTTCATTTTGGGCAGGGCACTTTGAAGATGCGGTAACGCCACTATTCTTTTGGCATTGATGCTGGAATTTCTATCTACTGTATTTGTTATGAGAAGAGGAAGGCCTACGATGAAGAATTGATACCAAAATCGGAGGGACGGCAAAAATACAGCATTTTAAAGGGAATACGCACCGCGTTCATTTTGGGCGGGGCACTTTGAAGATGCGGTAACGCCACTATTCTTTTGGCATTGATGCTGGAATTTCTATCTACTATATTTGTTATGAAAGAGGAAGGCCTACGATGAAGATTTGATACAAAATCGG
>JABKBQ010000014.1:0-37525 GCA_014182725.1 Eucalyptus brandiana | reverse complement strand
TTTTGGTATCAATTTTTCATCGTAGGCCTTCCTTTTGACATAACAAATACAGTAGATAAAAATTCCAGCATCAATGCCCAAAGAATAATGGCGTTACCGCATCTTCAAAGTGCCACGGCCCAAAATGAACGCGCGTGCGTTTTCTTGCGAGAAAATGCTTTGCTCTTTGTTTCCGTCCCTTTGATTTTGGTATCAATTTTTCATCGTAGGCCTTCCTTTTGACATAACAAATACAGTAGATAAAAATTCCAGCATCAATGCCCAAAGAATAATGGCGTTACCGCATCTTCAAAGTGCCACGGCCCAAAATGAACGCGCGTGCGTTTTCTAGAGAAAATGCTTTTCTTTTTTTTCGTCCCTTTGATTTTGGTATCAATTTTCATCGTAGGCCTTCCTTTTGACATAACAAATACAGTAGATAAAAATTCCAGCATCAATGCCCAAAGAATAATGGCGTTACCGCATCTTCAAAGTGCCACGGCCCAAAATGAACGCGCGTGCGTTTTCTTGAGAAAATGCTGCTCTTTTGTTTCCGTCCCTTTGATTTTGGTATCAATTTTTCATCGTAGGCCTTCCTTTTGACATAACAAATACAGTAGATAAAAATTCCAGCATCAATGCCCAAAGAATAATGGCGTTACCGCATCTTCAAAGTGCCACGGCCCAAAATGAACGCGCGTGCGTTTTCTAGAGAAAATGCTGCTCTTTTTTCGTCCCTTTCATTTTGGTATCAATTTTTCATCGTAGGCCTTCCTTTTGACATAACAAGTACAGTAGATAAAAATTCCAGCATCAATGCCCAAAGAATAATGGCGTTACCGCATCTTCAAAGTGCCACGGCCCAAAATGAGCGCAGGTGCGTTTTCTTGCAGAAAATGCTTTGCTCTTTGTTTCCGTCCCTTTGATTTTGGTATCAATTTTTCATCGTAGGCCTTCCTTTTGACATAACAAATACAGTAGATAAAAATTCCAGCATCAATGCCCAAAGAATAATGGCGTTACCGCATCTTCAAAGTGCCACGGCCCAAAATGAACGCGCGTGCGTTTTCTAGAGAAAAATGCTTTGCTCTTTTTTCCGTCCCTTTGATTTTGGTATCAATTTTCATCGTAGGCCTTCCTTTTGACATAACAAATACAGTAGATAAAAATTCCAGCATCAATGCCCAAAGAATAATGGCGTTACCGCATCTTCAAAGTGCCACGGCCCAAAATGAACGCGCGTGCGTTTTCTTGCAGAAAATGCTGCTCTTTGTTTCCGTCCCTTTGATTTTGGTATCAATTTTTCATCGTAGGCCTTCCTTTTGACATAACAAATACAGTAGATAAAAATTCCAGCATCAATGCCCCAAGAATAATGGCGTTACCGCATCTTCAAAGTGCCACGGCCCAAAATGAACGCGCGTGCGTTTTCCTAGAGAAAATGCTTTCTCTTTTCGTCCCTTTGATTTTGGTATCAATTTTTCATCGTAGGCCTTCCTTTTGACATAACAAATACAGTAGATAAAAATTCCAGCATCAATGCCCAAAGAATAATGGCGTTACCGCATCTTCAAAGTGCCACGGCCCAAAATGAACGCGCGTGCGTTTTCTTGCGAGAAAAATGCTGCTCTTTGTTTCCGTCCCTTTGATTTTGGTATCAATTTTTCATCGTAGGCCTTCCTTTTGACATAACAAATACAGTAGATAAAAATTCCAGCATCAATGCCCAAAGAATAATGGCGTTACCGCATCTTCAAAGTGCCACGGCCCAAAATGAACGCGCGTGCGTTTTCCTAGAAAATGCTTTGCTTTTTGTTCGTCCCTTTGATTTTGGTATCAATTTTCATCGTAGGCCTTCCTTTTGACATAACAAATACAGTAGATAAAAATTCCAGCATCAATGCCCAAAGAATAATGGCGTTACCGCATCTTCAAAGTGCCACGGCCCAAAATGAACGCGCGTGCGTTTTCTTGAGAAAATGCTGCTCTTTTTTCCGTCCCTTTGATTTTGGTATCAATTTTTCATCGTAGGCCTTCCTTTTGACATAACAAATACAGTAGATAAAAATTCCAGCATCAATGCCCAAAGAATAATGGCGTTACCGCATCTTCAAAGTGCCACGGCCCAAAATGAACGCGCGTGCGTTTTTCCTAGAAAAATGCTTTGCTCTTTTGTTTCGTCCCTGTCATTTTGGTATCAATTTTTCATCGTAGGCCTTCCTTTTGACATAACAAATACAGTAGATAAAAATTCCAGCATCAATGCCCAAAGAATAATGGCGTTACCGCATCTTCAAAGTGCCACGGCCCAAAATGAACGCGCGTGCGTTTTCTTGCTGAAAATGCTTTGCTCTTTGTTCGTCCCTTTGATTTTTTGGTATCAATTTTTCATCGTAGGCCTTCCTTTTGACATAACAAATACAGTAGATAAAAATTCCAGCATCAATGCCCAAAGAATAATGGCGTTACCGCATCTTCAAAGTGCCACGGCCCAAAATGAACGCGCGTGCGTTTTCTTTCTAGAGAAAAATGCTGCTCTTTGTTTTCCGTCCCTTTGATTTTGGTATCAATTTTTCATCGTAGGCCTTCCTTTTGACATAACAAATACAGTAGATAAAAATTCCAGCATCAATGCCCAAAGAATAATGGCGTTACCGCATCTTCAAAGTGCCACGGCCCAAAATGAACGCGCGTGCGTTTTCTTGAAAAAATGCTGCTCTTTTTTCGTCCCTTTGATTTTGGTATCAATTTTCATCGTAGGCCTTCCTTTTGACATAACAAATACAGTAGATAAAAATTCCAGCATCAATGCCCAAAGAATAATGGCGTTACCGCATCTTCAAAGTGCCACGGCCCAAATGAACGCGCGTGCGTTTTCTTGAGAAAATGCTGCTCTTTGTTCCGTTTCCTCCCTGTCATTTTGGTATCAATTTTTCATCGTAGGCCTTCCTTTTGACATAACAAATACAGTAGATAAAAATTCCAGCATCAATGCCCAAAGAATAATGGCGTTACCGCATCTTCAAAGTGCCACGGCCCAAAATGAACGCGCGTGCGTTTTTTCTAGAAAAATGCTGCTCTTTTGTTTCGTCCCTGTCATTTTGGTATCAATTTTTCATCGTAGGCCTTCCTTTTGACATAACAAATACAGTAGATAAAAATTCCAGCATCAATGCCCAAAGAATAATGGCGTTACCGCATCTTCAAAGTGCCACGGCCCAAAATGAACGCGCGTGCGTTTTCTAGAGAAAATGCTGCTCTTTTTTGTTTCCGTCCCTTTGATTTTGGTATCAATTTTTCATCGTAGGCCTTCCCTTTGACATAACAAATACAGTAGATAAAAATTCCAGCATCAGTGCCCAAAGAATAATGGCGTTACCGCATCTTCAAAGTGCCACGGCCCAAAATGAACGCGCGTGTTTTTTTCTTGCGAAAAATGCTGCTCTTTTTTTTCCGTCCCTTTGATTTTGGTATCAATTTTTCATCGTAGGCCTTCCTTTTGACATAACAAATACAGTAGATAAAAATTCCAGCATCAATGCCCAAAGAATAATGGCGTTACCGCATCTTCAAAGTGCCACGGCCCAAAATGAACGCGCGTGCGTTTTCTAGAAAAATGCTGCTCTTTTTTCCGTCCCTTTGATTTTGGTATCAATTTTTCATCGTAGGCCTTCCTTTTTGACATAACAAATACAGTAGATAAAAATTCCAGCATCAATGCCCAAAGAATAATGGCGTTACCGCATCTTCAAAGTGCCACGGCCCAAAATGAACGCGCGTGCGTTTTCTAGAGAAAAATGCTGCTCTTTTTTTTCCGTCCCTTTGATTTTGGTATCAATTTTTCATCGTAGGCCTTCCTTTTGACATAACAAATACAGTAGATAAAAATTCCAGCATCAATGCCCAAAGAATAATGGCGTTACCGCATCTTCAAAGTGCCACGGCCCAAAATGAACGCGCGTGCGTTTTCTTTTCGAGAAAATGCTGCTGCTTTTGTTTCCGTCCCTTTGATTTTGGTATCAATTTTTCATCGTAGGCCTTCCTTTTGACATAACAAATACAGTAGATAAAAATTCCAGCATCAATGCCCAAAGAATAATGGCGTTACCGCATCTTCAAAGTGCCACGGCCCAAAATGAACGCGCGTGCGTTTTTCTTGCGAGAAAAAATGCTTTGCTTTTTTTCCGTCCCTTTGATTTTGGTATCAATTTTTCATCGTAGGCCTTCCTTTTGACATAACAAATACAGTAGATAAAAATTCCAGCATCAATGCCCAAAGAATAATGGCGTTACCGCATCTTCAAAGTGCCACGGCCCAAAATGAACGCGCGTGCGTTTTCTTTTCGAGAAAATGCTGCTTTGTTTCCGTCCCTTTGATTTTGGTATCAATTTTCATCGTAGGCCTTCCTTTTGACATAACAAATACAGTAGATAAAAATTCCAGCATCAATGCCCAAAGAATAATGGCGTTACCGCATCTTCAAAGTGCCACGGCCCAAAATGAACGCGCGTGCGTTTTCTCTTCAGAAAAATGCTTTTCCAATTTTGTTTCCGTCCCTTTGATTTTGGTATCAATTTTTCATCGTAGGCCTTCCTTTTGACATAACAAATACAGTAGATAAAAATTCCAGCATCAATGCCCAAAGAATAATGGCGTTACCGCATCTTCAAAGTGCCACGGCCCAAAATGAACGCGCGTGCGTTTTCTTGAGAAAAATGCTGCTCTTTGTTTCCGTCCCTTTGATTTTGGTATCAATTTTTCATCGTAGGCCTTCCTTTTGACATAACAAATACAGTAGATAAAAATTCCAGCATCAATGCCCAAAGAATAATGGCGTTACCGCATCTTCAAAGTGCCACGGCCCAAAATGAACGCGCGTGCGTTTTCTTGCAGAAAATGCTTCTATTGTTCCGTCCCTTTGATTTTGGTATCAATTTTTCATCGTAGGCCTTCCTTTTGGCATAACAAATACAGTAGATAAAAATTCCAGCATCAATGCCCAAAGAATAATGGCGTTACCGCATCTTCAAAGTGCCACGGCCCAAAATGAACGCGCGTGCGTTTTCTTGCGAAAAAATGCTGCTCTTTTTTGTTTCCGTCCCTTTGATTTTGGTATCAATTTTTCATCGTAGGCCTTCCTTTTGACATAACAAATACAGTAGATAAAAATTCCAGCATCAATGCCCAAAGAATAATGGCGTTACCGCATCTTCAAAGTGCCACGGCCCAAAATGAACGCGCGTGCGTTTTCTTGCTAGAAAAATGCTTTGCTCTTTTGTTTTCGTCCCTGTCATTTTGGTATCAATTTTTCATCGTAGGCCTTCCTTTTGACATAACAAATACAGTAGATAAAAAAATTCCAGCATCAATGCCCAAAGAATAATGGCGTTACCGCATCTTCAAAGTGCCACGGCCCAAAATGAACGCGCGTGCGTTTTTTTCTTGAAAAAATGCTTGCTCTTTTTTCCGTCCCTTTGATTTTGGTATCAATTTTTCATCGTAGGCCTTCCTTTTGACATAACAAATACAGTAGATAAAAATTCCAGCATCAATGCCCAAAGAATAATGGCGTTACCGCATCTTCAAAGTGCCACGGCCCAAAATGAACGCGCGTGCGTTTTCTTTTCGAAAAATGCTGCTCTTTTTTCCGTCCCTTTGTTTTTTGGTATCAATTTTTCATCGTAGGCCTTCCTTTTGACATAACAAATACAGTAGATAAAAATTCCAGCATCAATGCCCAAAGAATAATGGCGTTACCGCATCTTCAAAGTGCCACGGCCCAAAATGAACGCGCGTGCGTTTTCTTGAGAAAATGCTTTGCTCTTTTTTCGTCCCTTTGATTTTGGTATCAATTTTTCATCGTAGGCCTTCCTTTTGACATAACAAATACAGTAGATAAAAATTCCAGCATCAATGCCCAAAGAATAATGGCGTTACCGCATCTTCAAAGTGCCACGGCCCAAAATGAACGCGCGTGCGTTTTCTTCTTGAAAATTCTTGAAAAAATGCTTTTTCTCTTTGTTTCGTCCCTGTCATTTTGGTATCAATTTTTCATCGTAGGCCTTCCTTTTGACATAACAAATACAGTAGATAAAAATTCCAGCATCAATGCCCAAAGAATAATGGCGTTACCGCATCTTCAAAGTGCCACGGCCCAAAATGAACGCGCGTGCGTTTTCTTAGAAAAATGCTGCTTGTTTTTTTCCGTCCCTTTGATTTTGGTATCAATTTTTCATCGTAGGCCTTCCTTTTGACATAACAAATACAGTAGATAAAAATTCCAGCATCAATGCCCAAAGAATAATGGCGTTACCGCATCTTCAAAGTGCCACGGCCCAAAATGAACGCGCGTGCGTTTTCTTAGAGAAAAATGCTGCTCTTTTTTCCGTCCCTTTGATTTTTTGGTATCAATTTTTCATCGTAGGCCTTCCTTTTGACATAACAAATACAGTAGATAAAAATTCCAGCATCAATGCCCAAAGAATAATGGCGTTACCGCATCTTCAAAGTGCCACGGCCCAAAATGAACGCGCGTGCGTTTTCTTGCAGAAAATGCTGCTCTTCTTGTTTCGTCCCTGTTTTTTTGGTATCAATTTTTCATCGTAGGCCTTCCTTTTGACATAACAAATACAGTAGATAAAAATTCCAGCATCAATGCCCAAAGAATAATGGCGTTACCGCATCTTCAAAGTGCCACGGCCCAAAATGAACGCGCGTGCGTTTTTTCTTGCGAAAAAATGCTGCTCTTTGTTCCGTCCCTTTGATTTTGGTATCAATTTTTCATCGTAGGCCTTCCTTTTGACATAACAAATACAGTAGATAAAAATTCCAGCATCAATGCCCAAAGAATAAGGGCGTTACCGCATCTTCAAAGTGCCACGGCCCAAAATGAACGCGCGTGCGTTTTCTTTAGAAAAATGCTTTTTGTTTCCGTCCCTTTGATTTTGGTATCAATTTTTCATCGTAGGCCTTCCTTTTGACATAACAAATACAGTAGATAAAAATTCCAGCATCAATGCCCAAAGAATAATGGCGTTACCGCATCTTCAAAGTGCCACGGCCCAAAATGAACGCGCGTGCGTTTTTTCTGAGAAAAAATGCTGCTCTTTTTTCCGTCCCTTTGATTTTTTGGTATCAATTTTTCATCGTAGGCCTTCCTTTTGACATAACAAATACAGTAGATAAAAATTCCAGCATCAATGCCCAAAGAATAATGGCGTTACCGCATCTTCAAAGTGCCACGGCCCAAAATGAACGCGCGTGCGTTTTCTTGCTAGAAAAATGCTTTCTCTTTTTCGTCCCTTTCATTTTGGTATCAATTTTTCATCGTAGGCCTTCCTTTTGACATAACAAATACAGTAGATAAAAATTCCAGCATCAATGCCCAAAGAATAATGGCGTTACCGCATCTTCAAAGTGCCACGGCCCAAAATGAACGCGCGTGCGTTTTCTTGCGAAAAATGCTTTGCTCTTTTGTTTCCGTCCCTTTGATTTTGGTATCAATTTTTCATCGTAGGCCTTCCTTTTGACATAACAAATACAGTAGATAAAAATTCCAGCATCAATGCCCAAAGAATAATGGCGTTACCGCATCTTCAAAGTGCCACGGCCCAAAATGAACGCGCGTGCGTTTTCTAGAAAAATGCTGCTCTTTTTTTCGTCCCTTTGATTTTGGTATCAATTTTCATCGTAGGCCTTCCTTTTGACATAACAAATACAGTAGATAAAAATTCCAGCATCAATGCCCAAAGAATAATGGCGTTACCGCATCTTCAAAGTGCCACGGCCCAAAATGAACGCGCGTGCGTTTTCTTGCAGAAAATGCTGCTCTTTTTGTTTCCGTCCCTTGATTTTGGTATCAATTTTTCATCGTAGGCCTTCCTTTTGACATAACAAATACAGTAGATAAAAATTCCAGCATCAATGCCCAAAGAATAATGGCGTTACCGCATCTTCAAAGTGCCACGGCCCAAAATGAACGCGCGTGTGTTTTCTTGCAGAAAATGCTTTGCTCTTTGTTTTCCGTCCCTTTGATTTTGGTATCAATTTTTCATCGTAGGCCTTCCTTTTGACATAACAAATACAGTAGATAAAAATTCCAGCATCAATGCCCAAAGAATAATGGCGTTACCGCATCTTCAAAGTGCCACGGCCCAAAATGAACGCGCGTGCGTTTTCTTCTTGAAAAATGCTGCTCTTTTCCGTTCCCTTTGATTTTGGTATCAATTTTTCATCGTAGGCCTTCCTTTTGACATAACAAATACAGTAGATAAAAAAATTCCAGCATCAATGCCCAAAGAATAATGGCGTTACCGCATCTTCAAAGTGCCACGGCCCAAAATGAACGCGCGTGCGTTTTTTAGAAAAAAATGCTTTGCTCTTTGTTCCGTCCCTTTGATTTTTTGGTATCAATTTTTCATCGTAGGCCTTCCTTTTGACATAACAAATACAGTAGATAAAAATTCCAGCATCAATGCCCAAAGAATAATGGCGTTACCGCATCTTCAAAGTGCCACGGCCCAAAATGAACGCGTGCGTGCGTTTTCTTGCGAGAAAATGCTGCTTCTTTTTTCGTCCCTGTGATTTTGGTATCAATTTTTCATCGTAGGCCTTCCTTTTGACATAACAAATACAGTAGATAAAAATTCCAGCATCAATGCCCAAAGAATAATGGCGTTACCGCATCTTCAAAGTGCCACGGCCCAAAATGAACGCGCGTGCGTTTTCTTTCTAGAAAAATGCTGCTCTTTTGTTCCGTCCCTTTGATTTTGGTATCAATTTTTCATCGTAGGCCTTCCTTTTGACATAACAAATACAGTAGATAAAAATTCCAGCATCAATGCCCAAAGAATAATGGCGTTACCGCATCTTCAAAGTGCCACGGCCCAAAATGAACGCGCGTGCGTTTTCTTCTTCTGAAAAAAATGCTTTGCTCTTTTTCCGTCCCTTTGATTTTGGTATCAATTTTTCATCGTAGGCCTTCCTTTTGACATAACAAATACAGTAGATAAAAATTCCAGCATCAATGCCCAAAGAATAATGGCGTTACCGCATCTTCAAAGTGCCACGGCCCAAAATGAACGCGCGTGCGTTTTCTTCTTCACGAGAAAAAATGCTTTGCTCTTTTTTTCGTCCCTTTCATTTTGGTATCAATTTTTCATCGTAGGCCTTCCTTTTGACATAACAAATACAGTAGATAAAAATTCCAGCATCAATGCCCAAAGAATAATGGCGTTACCGCATCTTCAAAGTGCCACGGCCCAAAATGAACGCGCGTGCGTTTTCTTCCAGAAAATGCTTCTACTATTCCGTCCCTGTGATTTTGGTATCAATTCTTCATCGTAGGCCTTCCTTTTGACATAACAAATAAGTAGATAAAAATTCCAGCATCAATGCCCAAAGAATAATGGCGTTACCGCATCTTCAAAGTGCCACGGCCCAAAATGAACGCGCGTGCGTTTTCTTGAGAAAATGCTTTGCTCTTTTTCGTCCCTTTCATTTTGGTATCAATTTTTCATCGTAGGCCTTCCTTTTGACATAACAAAATACAGTAGATAAAAATTCCAACATCAATGCCCAAAGAATAATGGCATTACCGCATCTTTAAAGTGCCACGGCCCAAAATGAACGCGCGTGCGTTTTCCTGCTAGAAAAATGCTTTGCTCTTTTTTTTTCCGTCCCTTTGATTTTTTGGTATCAATTTTTCATCGTAGGCCTTCCTTTTGACATAACAAATACAGTAGATAAAAATTCCAGCATCAATGCCCAAAGAATAATGGCGTTACCGCATCTTCAAAGTGCCACGGCCCAAAATGAACGCGCGTGCGTGTTCTTTTCTGAAAAAAATGCTTTGCTCTTTTTTTCGTCCCTTTGATTTTGGTATCAATTTTTCATCGTAGGCCTTCCTTTTGACATAACAAATACAGTAGATAAAAATTCCAGCATCAATGCCCAAAGAATAATGGCGTTACCGCATCTTCAAAGTGCCACGGCCCAAAATGAACGCGCGTGCGTTTTCTTCAAAGTGCCACGGAAAATGCTTTTTCTTGCTCTTTTTTTCGTCCCTTTCATTTTGGTATCAATTTTTCATCGTAGGCCTTCCTTTTGACATAACAAATACAGTAGATAAAAATTCCAGCATCAATGCCCAAAGAATAATGGCGTTACCGCATCTTCAAAGTGCCACGGCCCAAAATGAACGCGCGTGCGTTTTCTTCCAGAAAATGCTTTCTCTTTGTTTCCGTCCCTTTGATTTTGGTATCAATTTTTCATCGTAGACCTTCCTTTTGGCATAACAAATACAGTAGATAAAAATTCCAGCATCAATGCCCAAAGAATAATGGCGTTGCCGCTTCTTCAAAGTGCCACGGCCCAAAGTGAACGCTCGTGCGTTTTCTTTTTTGAAAATGCTTTGCTCTTTGTTTCCGTCCCTTTGATTTTGGTATCAATTTTTCATCGTAGGCCTTCCTTTTGACATAACAAATACAGTAGATAAAAATTCCAGCATCAATGCCCAAAGAATAATGGCGTTACCGCATCTTCAAAGTGCCACGGCCCAAAATGAACGCGCGTGCGTTTTCTTGCGAAAAATGCTGCTCTTTTTTTCCGTCCCTTTGATTTTGGTATCAATTTTTCATCGTAGGCCTTCCTTTTGACATAACAAATACAGTAGATAAAAATTCCAGCATCAATGCCCAAAGAATAATGGCGTTACCGCATCTTCAAAGTGCCACGGCCCAAAATGAACGCGCGTGCGTTTTCTAGAGAAAAAAAAATGCTTTCTTTGTTTCCGTCCCTTTGATTTTGGTATCAATTTTTCATCGTAGGCCTTCCTTTTGACATAACAAATACAGTAGATAAAAATTCCAGCATCAATGCCCAAAGAATAATGGCGTTACCGCATCTTCAAAGTGCCACGGCCCAAAATGAACGCGCGTGCGTTTTCTTCTTTTCGAAAAATGCTTTGCTCTTTGTTTCGTCCCTGTCATTTTGGTATCAATTTTTCATCGTAGGCCTTCCTTTTGACATAACAAATACAGTAGATAAAAATTCCAGCATCAATGCCCAAAGAATAATGGCGTTACCGCATCTTCAAAGTGCCACGGCCCAAAATGAACGCGCGTGCGTTTTTCTAGAGAAAAATGCTGCTCTTTTTTTTCCGTCCCTTTGATTTTTGGTATCAATTTTTCATCGTAGGCCTTCCTTTTGACATAACAAATACAGTAGATAAAAATTCCAGCATCAATGCCCAAAGAATAATGGCGTTACCGCATCTTCAAAGTGCCACTTCAAAGCCCAAAATGAACGCGCGTGCGTTTTCTCAGAGAAAATGCTGCTCTTTTTTTCCGTCCCTTTGATTTTGGTATCAATTTTTCATCGTAGGCCTTCCTTTTGACATAACAAATACAGTAGATAAAAATTCCAGCATCAATGCCCAAAGAATAATGGCGTTACCGCATCTTCAAAGTGCCACGGCCCAAAATGAACGCGCGTGCGTTTTCTTAGAAAAATGCTTTGCTCTTTTGTTTCCGTCCCTTTGATTTTGGTATCAATTTTTCATCGTAGGCCTTCCTTTTGACATAACAAATACAATAGATAAAAATTCCAGCATCAATGCCCAAAGAATAATGGCGTTACCGCATCTTCAAAGTGCCACGGCCCAAAATGAACGCGCGTGCGTTTTCTTGCAAAAAATGCTGCTCTTTTTTTCGTCCCTTTCATTTTGGTATCAATTTTTCATCGTAGGCCTTCCTTTTGACATAACAAATACAGTAGATAAAAATTCCAGCATCAATGCCCAAAGAATAATGGCGTTACCGCATCTTCAAAGTGCCACGGCCCAAAATGATGAACGCGCGTGTGTTTTTCTTGAGAAAAAATGCTCTTTTTTTCCGTCCCTTTGATTTTGGTATCAATTTTTCATCGTAGGCCTTCCTTTTGACATAACAAATACAGTAGATAAAAATTCCAGCATCAATGCCCAAAGAATAATGGCGTTACCGCATCTTCAAAGTGCCACGGCCCAAAATGAACGCGCGTGCGTTTTCTTCTGAGAAAAATGCTTTGCTCTTTTTTCCGTCCCTTTGATTTTTTTGGTATCAATTTTTCATCGTAGGCCTTCCCTTTGGCATAACAAATACAGTAGATAAAAATTCCAGCATCAATGCCCAAAGAATAATGGCGTTACCGCATCTTCAAAGTGCCACGGCCCAAAATGAACGCGCGTGCGTTTTCTTCCAGAAAATGCTTTGCTCTTTTTTTTCGTCCCTTTGATTTTGGTATCAATTTTTCATCGTAGGCCTTCCTTTTGACATAACAAACACAGTAGATAAAAATTCCAGAATCAATGCCCAAAGAATAATGGCGTAATGGCGTTACCGCATCTTTAAAGTGCCACGGCCGAAAATGAACGCGCGTGCGTTTTCTTGCGAAAAATGCTGCTCTTTGTTTCCGTCCCTTTGATTTTGGTATCAATTTTTCATCGTAGGCCTTCCTTTTGACATAACAAATACAGTAGATAAAAATTCCAGCATCAATGCCCAAAGAATAATGGCGTTACCGCATCTTCAAAGTGCCACGGCCCAAAATGAACGCGCGTGCGTTTTCTTACAGAAAATGCTGCTCTTTTTTCCGTCCCTTTGATTTTTTTGGTATCAATTTTTCATCGTAGGCCTTCCTTTTGACATAACAAATACAGTAGATAAAAATTCCAGCATCAATGCCCAAAGAATAATGGCGTTACCGCATCTTCAAAGTGCCACGGCCCAAAATGAACGCGCGTGCGTTTTCTTTTCGAGAAAATGCTTTCTTTTTCCGTCCCTTTGATTTTGGTATCAATTTTTCATCGTAGGCCTTCCTTTTGACATAACAAATACAGTAGATAAAAATTCCAGCATCAATGCCCAAAGAATAATGGCGTTACCGCATCTTCAAAGTGCCACGGCCCAAAATGAAAAAATGAACGCGCGTGCGTTTTCTTCTTGAAAAAATGCTGCTTTTTGTTTCGTTGTGATTTTGGTATCAATTTTTCATTTTCATCGTAGCCTTCCTTTTGACATAACAAATACAGTAGATAAAAATTCCAGCATCAATGCCCAAAGAATAATGGCGTTACCGCATCTTCAAAGTGCCACGGCCCAAAATGAACGCGCGTGCGTTTTTTTCAAATAAAATGCTGCTCTTTTTTTTCCGTCCCTTTGATTTTGGTATCAATTTTTTTTCGTAGGCCTTTTGATCATTTTGACCTTCCAAATACAAATAGATAAAAAAATTCCAGCATCAATGCCCAAAGAATAATGGCGTTACCGCATCTTCAAAGTGCCACGGCCCAAAATGAACGCGCGTGCGTTTTCTTTTCGAGAAAAATGCTTTGCTCTTTGTTTCCGTCCCTTTGATTTTTGGTATCAATTTTTCATCGTAGGCCTTCCTTTTGACATAACAAATACATAAATAATTTCCAGCATCAATGCCCAAAGAATAATGGCGTTACCGCATCTTCAAAGTGCCACGGCCCAAAATGAACGCGCGTGCGTTTTCTTGCTAGAGAAAAATGCTTTGCTCTTTTGTTTCCGTCCCTTTGATTTTGGTATCAATTTTTTTCGTAGGCCTTCCTTTTGACATAACAAATACAGTAGATAAAAATTCCAGCATCAATGCCCAAAGAATAATGGCGTTACCGCATCTTCAAAGTGCCACGGCCCAAAATGAACGCGCGTGCGTTTTCTTTCAGAAAAAAATGCTGCTCTTTTTTTTTCTCCCTTTGATTTTGGTATCAATTTTTCATCGTAGGCCTTCCTTTTGGCATAACAAATACAGTAGATAAAAATTCCAGCATCAATGCCCAAAGAATAATGGCGTTACCGCATCTTCAAAGTGCCACGGCCCAAAATGAACGCGCGTGCGTTTCTTCAAAAAAAATGCTTTCTCTTTTGGTTTCCCAAAAACTTTGATTTTGGTATCAATTTTTTCAGGCCTTCCTTTTGATGCTACAGTAGATAAAAATTCCAGCATCAATGCCCAAAGAATAATGGCGTTACCGCATCTTCAAAGTGCCACGGCCCAAAATGAACGCGCGTTTTTTGGTATCAATTTTTTCGTCCCTTTCATTTTGGTATCAATTTTTCATCGTAGGCCTTCCTTTTGACATAACAAATACAGTAGATAAAAATTCCAGCATCAATGCCCAAAGAATAATGGCGTTACCGCATCTTCAAAGTGCCACGGCCCAAAATGAACGCGCGTGCGTTTTCTTAGAAAATGCTTTGCTCTTTTTTCCGTCCCTTTGATTTTGGTATATCAATTTTTCATCGTAGGCCTTCCTTTTGGCATAACAAATACAGTAGATAAAAATTCCAGCATCAATGCCCAAAGAATAATGGCGTTACCGCATCTTCAAAGTGCCACGGCCCAAAATGAACGCGCGTGCGTTTTCTTGCTAGAGAAAATGCTTTGCTCTTGTTTCCGTCCCTTTGATTTTGGTATCAATTTTTCATCGTAGGCCTTCCTTTTGACATAACAAATACAGTAGATAAAAATTCCAGCATCAATGCCCAAAGAATAATGGCGTTACCGCATCTTCAAAGTGCCACGGCCCAAAATGAACGCGCGTGCGTTTTCTTTTCTAGAAAAATGCTTTCTTTTTTCCGTCCCTTTGATTTTGGTATCAATTTTTTTTCATCGTAGGCCTTCCTTTTGACATAACAAATACAGTAGATAAAAATTCCAGCATCAATGCCCAAAGAATAATGGCGTTACCGCATCTTCAAAGTGCCACGGCCCAAAATGAACGCGCGTGCGTTTTCTTTTCTGAGAAAATGCTGCTCTTTGTTTCCGTCCCTTTGATTTTGGTATCAATTTTTCATTTTTCGTAGGCCTTCCTTTTGACATAACAAATACAGTAGATAAAAATTCCAGCATCAATGCCCAAAGAATAATGGCGTTACCGCATCTTCAAAGTGCCACGGCCCAAAATGAACGCGCGTGCGTTTTCTAGAGAAAAAATGCTTTCTTGTTTCGTCCCTTTGATTTTTGGTATCAATTTTTCATCGTAGGCCTTCCTTTTGACATAACAAATACAGTAGATAAAAATTCCAGCATCAATGCCCAAAGAATAATGGCGTTACCGCATCTTCAAAGTGCCACGGCCCAAAATGAACGCGCGTGCGTTTTCTTGCGAGAAAATGCTTTTCTCTTTTCTTTTTCCGTCCCTTTGATTTTGGTATCAATTTTTCATCGTAGGCCTTCCTTTTGACATAACAAATACAGTAGATAAAAATTCCAGCATCAATGCCCAAAGAATAATGGCGTTACCGCATCTTCAAAGTGCCACGGCCCAAAATGAACGCGCGTGCGTTTTCTTTTGAAAAAATGCTTTCTCTTTGTTTCCCTTTGATTTTGGTATCAATTTTTCATCGTAGGCCTTCCTTTTGACATAACAAATACAGTAGATAAAAATTCCAGCATCAATGCCCAAAGAATAATGGCGTTACCGCATCTTCAAAGTGCCACGGCCCAAAATGAACGCGCGTGCGTTTTTCTTCAGAAAATGCTGCTCTTTGTTTCCGTCCCTTTGATTTTTGGTATCAATTTTTCATCGTAGGCCTTCCTTTTGACATAACAAATACAGTAGATAAAAATTCCAGCATCAATGCCCAAAGAATAATGGCGTTACCGCATCTTCAAAGTGCCACGGCCCAAAATGAACGCGCGTGTTTTTCTTGCGAAAAATGCTTTGCTCTTTTTTCCGTCCCTTTGATTTTGGTATCAATTTTTCATCGTAGGCCTTCCTTTTGACATAACAAATACAGTAGATAAAAATTCCAGCATCAATGCCCAAAGAATAATGGCGTTACCGCATCTTCAAAGTGCCACGGCCCAAAATGAACGCGCGTGCGTTTTCTTGCGAAAAAATGCTTTCTTTTTTTTTCGTCCCTTTGATTTTGGTATCAATTTTTCATCGTAGGCCTTCCTTTTGACATAACAAATACAGTAGATAAAAATTCCAGCATCAATGCCCAAAGAATAATGGCGTTACCGCATCTTCAAAGTGCCACGGCCCAAAATGAACGCGCGTGTTTTTCTTGCTAGAAAATGCTGCTTCTTTTTTCCGTCCCTTTGATTTTGGTATCAATTTTTCATCGTAGGCCTTCCTTTTGACATAACAAATACAGTAGATAAAAATTCCAGCATCAATGCCCAAAGAATAATGGCGTTACCGCATCTTCAAAGTGCCACGGCCCAAAATGAACGCGTGCGTTTTTTTCTCTGAAAATGCTGCTCTTTTGTTTCCGTCCCTTTGATTTTGGTATCAATTTTTCATCGTAGGCCTTCCTTTTGACATAACAAATACAGTAGATAAAAATTCCAGCATCAATGCCCAAAGAATAATGGCGTTACCGCATCTTCAAAGTGCCACGGCCCAAAATGAACGCGCGTGCGTTTTCTTGAGAAAAATGCTTTGCTCTTTTTCTTTCGTCCCTTTGATTTTGGTATCAATTTTTCATCGTAGGCCCTTCCTTTTGACATAACAAATACAGTAGATAAAAATTCCAGCATCAATGCCCAAAGAATAATGGCGTTACCGCATCTTCAAAGTGCCACGGCCCAAAATGAACGCGCGTGCGTTTTTTTCTTGCGAGAAAAATGCTTTGCTCTTTGTTTCCGTCCCTTTGATTTTGGTATCAATTTTTCATCGTAGGCCTTCCTTTTGACATAACAAATACAGTAGATAAAAATTCCAGCATCAATGCCCAAAGAATAATGGCGTTACCGCATCTTCAAAGTGCCACGGCCCAAAATGAACGCGCGTGCGTTTTCTTAGAAAAATGCTTTTGTTTTTGTTCCGTCCCTTTGATTTTGGTATCAATTTTCATCGTAGGCCTTCCTTTTGACATAACAAATACAGTAGATAAAAATTCCAGCATCAATGCCCAAAGAATAATGGCGTTACCGCATCTTCAAAGTGCCACGGCCCAAAATGAAAATGCGCGTGCGTTTTCTTTTCTTGCAGAAAAATGCTGCTCTTTGTTTTTCCGTCCCTTTGATTTTGGTATCAATTTTTCATCGTAGGCCTTGCTTTTGACATAACAAATACAGTAGATAAAAATTCCAGCATCAATGCCCAAAGAATAATGGCGTTACCGCATCTTCAAAGTGCCACGGCCCAAAATGAACTCGCGTGCGTTTTCTTGCTGAAAATGCTGCTCTTTTTTTTCCGTCCCTTTGATTTTTGGTATCAATTTTTCATCGTAGGCCTTCCTTTTGACATAACAAATACAGTAGATAAAAATTCCAGCATCAATGCCCAAAGAATAATGGCGTTACCGCATCTTCAAAGTGCCACGGCCCAAAATGAACGCGCGTGCGTTTTCTTGAGAAAAATGCTTTGCTTTTTGTTTCCGTCCCTTTGATTTTGGTATCAATTTTTTCATCGTAGGCCTTCCTTTTGACATAACAAATACAGTAGATAAAAATTCCAGCATCAATGCCCAAAGAATAATGGCGTTACCGCATCTTCAAAGTGCCACGGCCCAAAATGAACGCGCGTGCGTTTTTCTTGCGAAAAAATGCTTTGCTCTTTTCCGTCCCTTTGATTTTGGTCGCAATTCTTCATCGTAGGCCTTCCTTTTGACATAACAAATATAGTAGATAAAAATTCCAGCATCAATGCCCAAAGAATAATGGCGTTACCGCATCTTCAAAGTGCCACGGCCCAAAATGAACGCGCGTGCGTGTTCTTAGAGAAAATGCTGCTACTATTTCGTCCCTGTCATTTTGGTATCAATTTTTCATCGTAGGCCTTCCTTTTGACATAACAAATACAGTAGATAAAAATTCCAGCATCAATGCCCAAAGAATAATGGCGTTACCGCATCTTCAAAGTGCCACGGCCCAAAATGAACGCGCGTGCGTTTTTTCTAGAAAAATGCTTTCTTTTTGTTTCGTCCCTGTCATTTTGGTATCAATTTTTCATCGTAGGCCTTCCTTTTGACATAACAAATACAGTAGATAAAAATTCCAGCATCAATGCCCAAAGAATAATGGCGTTACCGCATCTTCAAAGTGCCACGGCCCAAAATGAACGCGCGTGCGTTTTCTTTCAGAAAATGCTGCTCTTTTTTTTCCGTCCCTTTGATTTTTGGTATCAATTTTTCATCGTAGGCCTTCCTTTTGACATAACAAATACAGTAGATAAAAATTCCAGCATCAATGCCCAAAGAATAATGGCGTTACCGCATCTTCAAAGTGCCACGGCCCAAAATGAACGCGCGTGCGTTTTCTTTCTAGAGAAAAATGCTTTGCTTCTTTTTTCGTCCCTTTCATTTTGGTATCAATTTTTCATCGTAGGCCTTCCTTTTGACATAACAAATACAGTAGATAAAAATTCCAGCATCAATGCCCAAAGAATAATGGCGTTACCGCATCTTCAAAGTGCCACGGCCCAAAATGAACGCGCGTGCGTTTTCTAGAAAAATGCTTTGCTCTTTTCGTCCCTTTGATTTTTTGGTATCAATTTTTCATCGTAGGCCTTCCTTTTGACATAACAAATACAGTAGATAAAAATTCCAGCATCAATGCCCAAAGAATAATGGCGTTACCGCATCTTCAAAGTGCCACGGCCCAAAATGAACGCGCGTGCGTTTTCTAGAGAAAATGCTGCTCTTTTTTGTTTCGTCCCTGTCATTTTGGTATCAATTTTTCATCGTAGGCCTTCCTTTTGACATAACAAATACAATAGATAAAAATTCCAGCATCAATGCCCAAAGAATAATGGCGTTACCGCATCTTCAAAGTGCCACGGCCCAAAATGAACGCGCGTGCGTTTTCCTGCAGAAAATGCTGCTCTCTTTTTCCGTCCCTTTGATTTTTGGTATCAATTTTTCATCGTAGGCCTTCCTTTTGACATAACAAATACAGTAGATAAAAATTCCAGCATCAATGCCCAAAGAATAATGGCGTTACCGCATCTTCAAAGTGCCACGGCCCAAAATGAACGCGCGTGCGTTTTTTCTTGCGAAAAAAATGCTGCTCTTTTTTCCGTCCCTTTGATTTTGGTATCAATTTTTCATCGTAGGCCTTCCTTTTGACATAACAAATACAGTAGATAAAAATTCCAGCATCAATGCCCAAAGAATAATGGCGTTACCGCATCTTCAAAGTGCCACGGCCCAAAATGAACGCGCGTGTGTTTTCTTGCAGAAAATGCTTTGCTCTTTTTTGTTTCCGTCCCTTTTTTTGGTATCAATTTTTCATTTTTCATCGTAGGCCTTCCTTTTGACATAACAAATACAGTAGATAAAAATTCCAGCATCAATGCCCAAAGAATAATGGCGTTACCGCATCTTCAAAGTGCCACGGCCCAAAATGAACGCGCGTGCGTTTTCTTGCGAGAAAATGCTTTGCTCTTTGTTTCCGTCCCTTTGATTTTGGTATCAATTTTTCATCATTTTCATCGTAGGCCTTCCTTTTGACATAACAAATACAGTAGATAAAAATTCCAGCATCAATGCCCAAAGAATAATGGCGTTACCGCATCTTCAAAGTGCCACGGCCCAAAATGAACGCGCGTGCGTTTTCTTTTCTTTTCGAGAAAATGCTCTTTGTTTCCCTTTGATTTTGGTATCAATTTTTCATCGTAGGCCTTCCTTTTGACATAACAAATACAGTAGATAAAAATTCCAGCATCAATGCCCAAAGAATAATGGCGTTACCGCATCTTCAAAGTGCCACGGCCCAAAATGAACGCGCGTGTTTTTCTAGAGAAAAAATGCTGCTCTTTGTTTCCGTCCCTTTGATTTTGGTATCAATTTTTCATCGTAGGCCTTCCTTTTGACATAACAAATACAGTAGATAAAAATTCCAGCATCAATGCCCAAAGAATAATGGCGTTACCGCATCTTCAAAGTGCCACGGCCCAAAATGAACGCGCGTGCGTTTTTTTTCTTGAGAAAAAATGCTGCTCTTTGTTCCGTCCCTTTGATTTTGGTATCAATTTTTCATCGTAGGCCTTCCTTTTGACATAACAAATACAGTAGATAAAAATTCCAGCATCAATGCCCAAAGAATAATGGCGTTACCGCATCTTCAAAGTGCCACGGCCCAAAATGAACGCGCGTGCGTTTTCTTGCGGAAAATGCTGCTTGTCTTTGTTTCGTCCCTTTGATTTTTTTGGTATCAATTTTTCATCGTAGGCCTTCCTTTTGACATAACAAATACAGTAGATAAAAATTCCAGCATCAATGCCCAAAGAATAATGGCGTTACCGCATCTTCAAAGTGCCACGGCCCAAAATGAACGCGCGTGCGTTTTCTAGAGAAAATGCTTTTTCTTTTTTCCGTCCCTTTGATTTTGGTATCAATTTTTCATCGTAGGCCTTCCTTTTGACATAACAAATACAGTAGATAAAAATTCCAGCATCAATGCCCAAAGAATAATGGCGTTACCGCATCTTCAAAGTGCCACGGCCCAAAATGAACGCGCGTGCGTTTTCTTGCGAGAAAATGCTTTCTTGTTTCGTCCCTGTCATTTTGGTATCAATTTTTCATCGTAGGCCTTCCTTTTGACATAACAAATACAGTAGATAAAAATTCCAGCATCAATGCCCAAAGAATAATGGCGTTACCGCATCTTCAAAGTGCCACGGCCCAAAATGAACGCGCGTGCGTTTTCTTCCAGAAAATGCTTCTACTGTTTCGTCCCTGTCATTTTGGTATCAATTTTTCATCGTAGGCCTTCCTTTTGACATAACAAATACAGTAGATAAAAATTCCAGCATCAATGCCCAAAGAATAATGGCGTTACCGCATCTTCAAAGTGCCACGGCCCAAAATGAACGCGCGTGCGTTTTTCTTGCTAGAAAATGCTTTGCTCTTTTTCCGTCCCTTTGATTTTGGTATCAATTTTTCATCGTAGGCCTTCCTTTTGACATAACAAATACAGTAGATAAAAATTCCAGCATCAATGCCCAAAGAATAATGGCGTTACCGCATCTTCAAAGTGCCACGGCCCAAAATGAACGCGCGTGCGTTTTCTTGAAAAATGCTTTCTTTCTTTTTTCCGTCCCTTTGATTTTTTGGTATCAATTTTTCATCGTAGGCCTTCCTTTTGACATAACAAATACAGTAGATAAAAATTCCAGCATCAATGCCCAAAGAATAATGGCGTTACCGCATCTTCAAAGTGCCACGGCCCAAAATGAACGCGCGTGCGTTTTCTTGAGAAAAATGCTTTGCTCTTTTTTCCGTCCCTTTGATTTTGGTATCAATTTTTCATCGTAGGCCTTCCTTTTGACATAACAAATACAAATAGATAAAAAAATTCCAGCATCAATGCCCAAAGAATAATGGCGTTACCGCATCTTCAAAGTGCCACGGCCCAAAATGAACGCGCGTGCGTTTTTCTTCCTTGAAAAATGCTTTGCTCTTTTGTTTCGTCCCTGTCATTTTGGTATCAATTTTTCATCGTAGGCCTTCCTTTTGACATAACAAATACAGTAGATAAAAATTCCAGCATCAATGCCCAAAGAATAATGGCGTTACCGCATCTTCAAAGTGCCACGGCCCAAAATGAACGCGCGTGCGTTTTTCTTCAGAAAATGCTGCTCTTTGTTTTTCCGTCCCTTTGATTTTTTGGTATCAATTTTTCATCGTAGGCCTTCCTTTTGACATAACAAATACAGTAGATAAAAATTCCAGCATCAATGCCCAAAGAATAATGGCGTTACCGCATCTTCAAAGTGCCACGGCCCAAAATGAACGCGCGTGCGTTTTCTTCCAGAAAATGCTTCTACTGTTCCGTCCCTTTGATTTTGGTATCAATTTTTCATCGTAGGCCTTCCTTTTGGCATAACAAATACAGTAGATAAAAATTCCAGCATCAATGCCCAAAGAATAATGGCGTTACCGCATCTTCAAAGTGCCACGGCCCAAAATGAACGCGCGTGCGTTTTCTTCCGAAAAAATGCTGCTCTTTTTTTCCGTCCCTTTGATTTTGGTATCAATTTTTCATCGTAGGCCTTCCTTTTGACATAACAAATACAGTAGATAAAAATTCCAGCATCAATGCCCAAAGAATAATGGCGTTACCGCATCTTCAAAGTGCCACGGCCCAAAATGAACGCGCGTGCGTTTTCTTTTCCAAAAAATGCTTTCTTTTTTTTCGTCCCTTTCATTTTGGTATCAATTTTTCATCGTAGGCCTTCCTTTTGACATAACAAATACAGTAGATAAAAATTCCAGCATCAATGCCCAAAGAATAATGGCGTTACCGCATCTTCAAAGTGCCACGGCCCAAAATGAACGCGCGTGCGTTTTCTTTGAGAAAAATGCTGCTCTCTTTTTGTTTTCGTCCCTTTGATTTTGGTATCAATTTTTCATCGTAGGCCTTCCTTTTGACATAACAAATACAGTAGATAAAAATTCCAGCATCAATGCCCAAAGAATAATGGCGTTACCGCATCTTCAAAGTGCCACGGCCCAAAATGAACGCGCGTGCGTTTTCTTCTTGAAAAAATGCTTTGCTCTTTTTTTCCGTCCTTTGATTTTGGTATCAATTTTTCATCGTAGGCCTTCCTTTTGACATAACAAATACAGTAGATAAAAATTCCAGCATCAATGCCCAAAGAATAATGGCGTTACCGCATCTTCAAAGTGCCACGGCCCAAAATGAACGCGCGTGCGTTTTCTAGAGAAAAATGCTTTGCTCTTGTTTCCGTCCCTTTGATTTTTTGGTATCAATTTTTCATCGTAGGCCTTCCTTTTGACATAACAAATACAGTAGATAAAAATTCCAGCATCAATGCCCAAAGAATAATGGCGTTACCGCATCTTCAAAGTGCCACGGCCCAAAATGAACGCGCGTGCGTTTTCTTTTCTTTGTTTCGTGCTGCTCTTTGTTTCCGTCCCTTTGATTTTGGTATCAATTTTTCATCGTAGGCCTTCCTTTTGACATAACAAATACAGTAGATAAAAATTCCAGCATCAATGCCCAAAGAATAATGGCGTTACCGCATCTTCAAAGTGCCACGGCCCAAAATGAACGCGCGTGCGTTTTCTTTTCTGAAAAATGCTTTGCTCTTTTTTCCCCTTTGATTTTGGTATCAATTTTTCATCGTAGGCCTTCCTTTTGACATAACAAATACAGTAGATAAAAATTCCAGCATCAATGCCCAAAGAATAATGGCGTTACCGCATCTTCAAAGTGCCACGGCCCAAAATGAACTCGCGTGCGTTTTCTTGCTGCGAGAAAATGCTTTGCTCTTTGTTTCCGTCCCTTTGATTTTGGTATCAATTTTTCATCGTAGGCCTTCCTTTTGACATAACAAATACAGTAGATAAAAATTCCAGCATCAATGCCCAAAGAATAATGGCGTTACCGCATCTTCAAAGTGCCACGGCCCAAAATGAACGCGCGTGCGTTTTCTTGAGAAAAAATGCTGCTCTTTTTTTTCGTCCCTTTGATTTTGGTATCAATTTTTCATCGTAGGCCTTCCTTTTGACATAACAAATACAGTAGATAAAAAAAAATTCCAGCATCAAGCCCAAAGAATAATGGCGTTACCGAATCTTCAAAGTGCCACGGCCCAAAATGAACGCGCGTGCGTTTTCTTGCTAGAAAAATGCTTTCTTTTTTTCGTCCCTTTGATTTTGGTATCAATTTTTCATCAATTAGGCCTTCCTTTTGACATAACAAATACAGTAGATAAAAATTCCAGCATCAATGCCCAAAGAATAATGGCGTTACCGCATCTTCAAAGTGCCACGGCCCAAAATGAACGCGCGTGCGTTTTCTTCCAGAAAAATGCTTTGCTCTTGTTTCCGTCCCTTTGATTTTGGTATCAATTTTTCATCGTAGGCCTTCCTTTTGACATAACAAATACAGTAGATAAAAATTCCAGCATCAATGCCCAAAGAATAATGGCGTTACCGCATCTTCAAAGTGCCACGGCCCAAAATGAACGCGCGTGCGTTTTCTTGCGAGAAAAAATGCTGCTCTTTTTTCCGTCCCTTTGATTTTGGTATCAATTTTTCATCGTAGGCCTTCCTTCCTTCCTTTGACATAACAAATACAGTAGATAAAAATTCCAGCATCAATGCCCAAAGAATAATGGCGTTACCGCATCTTCAAAGTGCCACGGCCCAAAATGAACGCGCGTGCGTTTTCTTTTCGAGAAAATGCTGCTCTTTGTTTTCGTCCCTTTCATTTTGGTATCAATTTTTCATCGTAGGCCTTCCTTTTGACATAACAAATACAGTAGATAAAAATTCCAGCATCAATGCCCAAAGAATAATGGCGTTACCGCATCTTCAAAGTGCCACGGCCCAAAATGAACGCGCGTGCGTTTTCTAGAGAAAATGCTGCTCTTTTTTTCCGTCCCTTTGATTTTGGTATCAATTTTTCATCGTAGGCCTTCCTTTTGACATAACAAATACAGTAGATAAAAATTCCAGCATCAATGCCCAAAGAATAATGGCGTTACCGCATCTTCAAAGTGCCACGGCCCAAAATGAACGCGCGTGCGTTTTCTTTTTCTGAGAAAATGCTGCTCTTTGTTTTTGTCCCTTTGATTTTGGTATCAATTTTTCATCGTAGGCCTTCCTTTTGACATAACAAATACAGTAGATAAAAATTCCAGCATCAATGCCCAAAGAATAATGGCGTTACCGCATCTTCAAAGTGCCACGGCCCAAAATGAACGCGCGTGCGTTTTCTTCCTTTTGCGAGAAAAATGCTTTGCTCTTTTGTTTCGTCCCTGTCATTTTGGTATCAATTTTTCATCGTAGGCCTTCCTTTTGACATAACAAATACAGTAGATAAAAATTCCAGCATCAATGCCCAAAGAATAATGGCGTTACCGCATCTTCAAAGTGCCACGGCCCAAAATGAACGCGCGTGCGTTTTCTTGAAAAATGCTTTGCTCTTTTTTTCCGTCCCTTTGATTTTGGTATCAATTTTTCATCGTAGGCCTTCCTTTTGACATAACAAATACAGTAGATAAAAATTCCAGCATCAATGCCCAAAGAATAATGGCGTTACCGCATCTTCAAAGTGCCACGGCCCAAATGAACGCGCGTGCGTTTTCTTGCGAGAAAATGCTTTGCTCTTTTTCGTCCCTTTCATTTTGGTATCAATTTTTCATCGTAGGCCTTCCTTTTGACATAACAAATACAGTAGATAAAAATTCCAGCATCAATGCCCAAAGAATAATGGCGTTACCGCATCTTCAAAGTGCCACGGCCCAAAATGAACGCGCGTGCGTTTTCTTTTTCAAAAATGCTTTGCTTTTTTTTCGTCCCTTTGATTTTGGTATCATTTTTTCATCGTAGGCCTTCCTTTTGACATAACAAATACAGTAGATAAAAATTCCAGCATCAATGCCCAAAGAATAATGGCGTTACCGCATCTTCAAAGTGCCACGGCCCAAAATGAACGCGCGTGCGTTTTCTAGAGAAAATGCTGCTCTTTTTTTCCGTCCCTTTGATTTTGGTATCAATTTTTCATCGTAGGCCTTCCTTTTGACATAACAAATACAGTAGATAAAAATTCCAGCATCAATGCCCAAAGAATAATGGCGTTACCGCATCTTCAAAGTGCCACGGCCCAAAATGAACGCGCGTGCGTTTTCTTTGAGAAAAATGCTGCTCTTTTTTTCCGTCCCTTTGATTTTGGTATCAATTTTTCATCGTAGGCCTTCCTTTTGACATAACAAATACAGTAGATAAAAATTCCAGCATCAATGCCCAAAGAATAATGGCGTTACCGCATCTTCAAAGTGCCACGGCCCAAAATGAACGCGCGTGTGTTTTCTTGCAGAAAATGCTGCTACTGTTCCGTCCCTTTGATTTTGGTATCAATTTTTCATCGTAGGCCTTCCTTTTGACATAACAAATACAGTAGATAAAAATTCCAGCATCAATGCCCAAAGAATAATGGCGTTACCGCATCTTCAAAGTGCCACGGCCCAAAATGAACGCGCGTGCGTTTTTCTAGAGAAAATGCTGCTCTTTTTTTTTCCGTCCCTTTGATTTTGGTATCAATTTTTCATCGTAGGCCTTCCTTTTGACATAACAAATACAGTAGATAAAAATTCCAGCATCAATGCCCAAAGAATAATGGCGTTACCGCATCTTCAAAGTGCCACGGCCCAAAATGAACGCGCGTGCGTTTTCTTCTAGAGAAAATGCTGCTCTTTTTTTTTCCGTCCCTTTGATTTTTGGTATCAATTTTTCATCGTAGGCCTTCCTTTTGACATAACAAATACAGTAGATAAAAATTCCAGCATCAATGCCCAAAGAATAATGGCGTTACCGCATCTTCAAAGTGCCACGGCCCAAAATGAACGCGCGTGCGTTTTTTCTTGAGAAAAAATGCTGCTCTTTTTTCGTCCCTTTGATTTTGGTATCAATTTTCATCGTAGGCCTTCCTTTTGACATAACAAATACAGTAGATAAAAATTCCAGCATCAATGCCCAAAGAATAATGGCGTTACCGCATCTTCAAAGTGCCACGGCCCAAAATGAACGCGCGTGCGTTTTTTCTTCTTGAGAAAATGCTTTGCTCTTTTGTTTTCCGTCCCTTTGATTTTGGTATCAATTTTTCATCGTAGGCCTTCCTTTTGACATAACAAATACAGTAGATAAAAATTCCAGCATCAATGCCCAAAGAATAATGGCGTTACCGCATCTTCAAAGTGCCACGGCCCAAAATGAACGCGCGTGCGTTTTCTTTAGAGAAAATGCTGCTCTTTGTTTCCGTCCCTTTGATTTTGGTATCAATTTTTCATCGTAGGCCTTCCTTTTGACATAACAAATACAGTAGATAAAAATTCCAGCATCAATGCCCAAAGAATAATGGCGTTACCGCATCTTCAAAGTGCCACGGCCCAAAATGAACGCGCGTGCGTTTTCTTGCAGAAAAAATGCTGCTCTTTGTTCGTCCCTTTGATTTTGGTATCAATTTTTCATCGTAGGCCTTCCTTTTGACATAACAAATACAGTAGATAAAAATTCCAGCATCAATGCCCAAAGAATAATGGCGTTACCGCATCTTCAAAGTGCCACGGCCCAAATGAACGCGCGTGCGTTTTCTTAGAGAAAAATGCTTTGCTCTTTGTTTCGTCCCTGTCATTTTGGTATCAATTTTTCATCGTAGGCCTTCCTTTTGACATAACAAATACAGTAGATAAAAATTCCAGCATCAATGCCCAAAGAATAATGGCGTTACCGCATCTTCAAAGTGCCACGGCCCAAAATGAACGCGCGTGCGTTTTCTTGCGAGAAAATGCTTTCTCTTTTGTTTCGTCCCTGTCATTTTGGTATCAATTTTTCATCGTAGGCCTTCCTTTTGACATAACAAATACAGTAGATAAAAATTCCAGCATCAATGCCCAAAGAATAATGGCGTTACCGCATCTTCAAAGTGCCACGGCCCAAAATGAACGCGCGTGCGTTTTCTTTCGAAAAATGCTTTCTTTTTTTCCGTCCCTTTGATTTTGGTATCAATTTTTCATCGTAGGCCTTCCTTTTGACATAACAAATACAGTAGATAAAAATTCCAGCATCAATCCCCAAAGAATAATGGCGTTACCGCATCTTCAAAGTGCCACGGCCCAAAATGAACGCGCGTGCGTTTTCTTGCGAGAAAATGCTTTCTTTTTTTCGTCCCTTTCATTTTGGTATCAATTTTTCATCGTAGGCCTTCCTTTTGACATAACAAATACAGTAGATAAAAATTCCAGCATCAATGCCCAAAGAATAATGGCGTTACCGCATCTTCAAAGTGCCACGGCCCAAAATGAACGCGCGTGCGTTTTCTTAGAAAAATGCTGCTCTTTGTTTTCGTCCCTTTCATTTTGGTATCAATTTTTCATCGTAGGCCTTCCTTTTGACATAACAAATACAGTAGATAAAAATTCCAGCATCAATGCCCAAAGAATAATGGCGTTACCGCATCTTCAAAGTGCCACGGCCCAAAATGAACGCGCGTGCGTTTTTTCTAGAAAAAATGCTGCTCTTTGTTTCCCTCCCTTTGATTTTGGTATCAATTTTTCATCGTAGTAGGCCTTCCTTTTTTTGACATATCAAATACAGTAGATAAAAATTCCAGCATCAATGCCCAAAGAATAATGGCGTTACCGCATCTTCAAAGTGCCACGGCCCAAAATGAACGCGCGTGCGTTTTCTTTTTAGAAAAATGCTTTGCTTTTTGTTTCCGTCCCTTTGATTTTGGTATCAATTTTTCATCGTAGGCCTTCCTTTTGACATAACAAATACAGTAGATAAAAATTCCAGCATCAATGCCCAAAGAATAATGGCGTTACCGCATCTTCAAAGTGCCACGGCCCAAAATGAACGCGCGTGCGTTTTCTTAGAGAAAATGCTGCTTTTCTGCTCTTTGTTTCCGTCCCTTTGATTTTTTTGGTATCAATTTTTCATCGTAGGCCTTCCTTTTGACATAACAAATACAGTAGATAAAAATTCCAGCATCAATGCCCAAAGAATAATGGCGTTACCGCATCTTCAAAGTGCCACGGCCCAAAATGAACGCGCGTGCGTTTTCTGCGAGAAAATGCTGCTCTTTTGTTTCCGTCCCTTTGATTTTTTGTATCAATTTTCATCGTAGGCCTTCCTTTTGACATAACAAATACAGTAGATAAAAATTCCAGCATCAATGCCCAAAGAATAATGGCGTTACCGCATCTTCAAAGTGCCACGGCCCAAAATGAACGCGCGTGCGTTTTCCTAGAGAAAATGCTTTGCTCTTTGTTTCGTCCCTGTCATTTTGGTATCAATTTTTCATCGTAGGCCTTCCTTTTGACATAACAAATACAGTAGATAAAAATTCCAGCATCAATGCCCAAAGAATAATGGCGTTACCGCATCTTCAAAGTGCCACGGCCCAAAATGAACGCGCGTGCGTTTTCTTGCAGAAAATGCTGCTCTTTTTTTCGTCCCTTTGATTTTGGTATCAATTTTTCATCGTAGGCCTTCCTTTTGACATAAAATAACAAATACAGTAGATAAAAATTCCAGCATCAATGCCCAAAGAATAATGGCGTTACCGCATCTTCAAAGTGCCACGGCCCAAAATGAACGCGCGTGCGTTTTCTTGCGAAAAATGCTTTCTCTTTTTTCCGTCCCTTTGATTTTGGTATCAATTTTTCATCGTAGGCCTTCCTTTTGACATAACAAATACAGTAGATAAAAATTCCAGCATCAATGCCCAAAGAATAATGGCGTTACCGCATCTTCAAAGTGCCACGGCCCAAAATGAACGCGCGTGCGTTTTCTCCTAGAAAATGCTGCTTTTTTTTCCGTCCCTTTGATTTTGGTATCAATTTTTCATCGTAGGCCTTCCTTTTGACATAACAAATACAGTAGATAAAAATTCCAGCATCAATGCCCAAAGAATAATGGCGTTACCGCATCTTCAAAGTGCCACGGCCCAAAATGAACGCGCGTGCGTTTTTTCCTAGAGAAAATGCTTTGCTCTTTTGTTTTCGTCCCTTTGATTTTGGTATCAATTTTTCATCGTAGGCCTTCCTTTTGACATAAAAAATACAGTAGATAAAAATTCCAGCATCAATGCCCAAAGAATAATGGCGTTACCGCATCTTCAAAGTGCCACGGCCCAAAATGAACGCGCGTGCGTTTTCTTAGAGAAAATGCTGCTCTTTTTTTCCGTCCCTTTGATTTTGGTATCAATTTTTCATCGTAGGCCTTCCTTTTGACATAACAAATACAGTAGATAAAAATTCCAGCATCAATGCCCAAAGAATAATGGCGTTACCGCATCTTCAAAGTGCCACGGCCCAAAATGAACGCGCGTGCGTTTTCTTGCGGAAAATGCTGCTCTTTGTTTCCGTCCCTTTGATTTTGGTATCAATTTTTCATCGTAGGCCTTCCTTTTGACATAACAAATACAGTAGATAAAAATTCCAGCATCAATGCCCAAAGAATAATGGCGTTACCGCATCTTCAAAGTGCCACGGCCCAAAATGAACGCGCGTGCGTTTTCTAGAAAAATGCTGCTCTTTTTTTCCCTTTGATTTTGGTATCAATTTTTCATCGTAGGCCTTCCTTTTGACATAACAAATACAGTAGATAAAAATTCCAGCATCAATGCCCAAAGAATAATGGCGTTACCGCATCTTCAAAGTGCCACGGCCCAAAATGAACGCGCGTGCGTTTTCTTTCTGAGAAAATGCTTTGCTCTTTGTTCCGTCCCTTTGATTTTGGTATCAATTTTTCATCGTAGGCCTTCCTTTTGACATAACAAATACAGTAGATAAAAATTCCAGCATCAATGCCCAAAGAATAATGGCGTTACCGCATCTTCAAAGTGCCACGGCCCAAAATGAACGCGCGTGCGTTTTCTTAGAGAAAATGCTTTCTCTTTGTTTCGTCCCTGTCATTTTGGTATCAATTTTTCATCGTAGGCCTTCCTTTTGACATAACAAATACAGTAGATAAAAATTCCAGCATCAATGCCCAAAGAATAATGGCGTTACCGCATCTTCAAAGTGCCACGGCCCAAAATGAACGCGCGTGCGTTTTCTAGAGAAAAATGCTTTCTTCTTTGTTTCGTCCCTGTCATTTTGGTATCAATTTTTCATCGTAGGCCTTCCTTTTGACATAACAAATACAGTAGATAAAAATTCCAGCATCAATGCCCAAAGAATAATGGCGTTACCGCATCTTCAAAGTGCCACGGCCCAAAATGAACGCGCGTGCGTTTTCTTGAAAAAATGCTGCTCTTTTGTTCCGTCCCTTTGATTTTGGTATCAATTTTTCATCGTAGGCCTTCCTTTTGACATAACAAATACAGTAGATAAAAATTCCAGCATCAATGCCCAAAGAATAATGGCGTTACCGCATCTTCAAAGTGCCACGGCCCAAAATGAACGCGCGTGCGTTTTCTTGAGAAAAATGCTTTGCTCTTGTTTTCGTCCCTTTGATTTTGGTATCAATTTTTCATCGTAGGCCTTCCCTTTGACATAACAAATACAGTAGATAAAAATTCCAGCATCAATGCCCAGAATAATGGCGTTACCGCATCTTCAAAGTGCCACGGCCCAAAATGAACGCGCGTGCGTTTTCTTGAGAAAATGCTTTCTTTTTTTCCGTCCCTTTGATTTTGGTATCAATTTTTCATCGTAGGCCTTCCCTTTGGCATAACAAATACAGTAGATAAAAATTCCAGCATCAATGCCCAAAGAATAATGGCGTTACCGCATCTTCAAAGTGCCACGGCCCAAAATGAACGCGCGTGCGTTTTCTTTGAGAAAATGCTTTGCTCTTTTTTTCGTCCCTTTCATTTTGGTATCAATTTTTCATCGTAGGCCTTCCTTTTGACATAACAAATACAGTAGATAAAAATTCCAGCATCAATGCCCAAAGAATAATGGCGTTACCGCATCTTCAAAGTGCCACGGCCCAAAATGAACGCGCGTGCGTTTTCTTGCAGAAAATGCTGCTCTTGTTTTCGTCCCTGTGATTTTGGTATCAATTTTTCATCGTAGGCCTTCCTTTTGACATAACAAATACAGTAGATAAAAATTCCAGCATCAATGCCCAAAGAATAATGGCGTTACCGCATCTTCAAAGTGCCACGGCCCAAAATGAACGCGCGTGCGTTTTTTTCTAGAAAAATGCTGCTCTTTTGTTTCGTCCCTGTCATTTTGGTATCAATTTTTCATCGTAGGCCTTCCTTTTGACATAACAAATACAGTAGATAAAAATTCCAGCATCAATGCCCAAAGAATAATGGCGTTACCGCATCTTCAAAGTGCCACGGCGCAAAATGAACGCGCGTGCGTTTTATTGCGGAAAATGCTGCTCTTTTTGTTTCGTCCCTGTCATTTTGGTATCAATTTTTCATCGTAGGCCTTCCTTTTGACATAACAAATACAGTAGATAAAAATTCCAGCATCAATGCCCAAAGAATAATGGCGTTACCGCATCTTCAAAGTGCCACGGCCCAAAATGAACGCGCGTGTGTTTTCTTTCTAGAAAAATGCTTTGCTCTTTTTTTCCGTCCCTTTGATTTTGGTATCAATTTTTCATCGTAGGCCTTCCTTTTGACATAACAAATACAGTAGATAAAAATTCCAGCATCAATGCCCAAAGAATAATGGCGTTACCGCATCTTCAAAGTGCCACGGCCCAAAATGAACGCGCGTGCGTTTTCCTTGAAAAATGCTTTGCTCTTTTTTTCGTCCCTTTCATTTTGGTATCAATTTTTCATCGTAGGCCTTCCTTTTGACATAACAAATACAGTAGATAAAAATTCCAGCATCAATGCCCAAAGAATAATGGCGTTACCGCATCTTCAAAGTGCCACGGCCCAAAATGAACGCGCGTGCGTTTTCTTTTCTGAGAAAATGCTTTCTTTGTTTCCGTCCCTTTGATTTTGGTATCAATTTTTCATCGTAGGCCTTCCTTTTGACATAACAAATACAGTAGATAAAAATTCCAGCATCAATGCCCAAAGAATAATGGCGTTACCGCATCTTCAAAGTGCCACTTCAAAGTGCACGCCCAAAATGAACGCGCGTGCGTTTTCCTAGAGAAAATGCTGCTCTTTGTTTCGTCCCTGTCATTTTGGTATCAATTTTTCATCGTAGGCCTTCCTTTTGACATAACAAATACAGTAGATAAAAATTCCAGCATCAATGCCCAAAGAATAATGGCGTTACCGCATCTTCAAAGTGCCACGGCCCAAAATGAACGCGCGTGCGTTTTCTTGCAGAAAATGCTGCTACTGTTCCGTCCCTTTGATTTTGGTATCAATTTTTCATCGTAGGCCTTCCTTTTGGCATAACAAATACAGTAGATAAAAATTCCAGCATCAATGCCCAAAGAATAATGGCGTTACCGCATCTTCAAAGTGCCACGGCCCAAAATGAACGCGCGTGCGTTTTCTTGCAGAAAATGCTTTGCTCTTTGTTTCCGTCCCTTTGATTTTGGTATCAATTTTTCATCGTAGGCCTTCCTTTTGACATAACAAATACAGTAGATAAAAATTCCAGCATCAATGCCAAAAGAATAATGGCGTTACCGCATCTTCAAAGTGCCACGGCCCAAAATGAACGCGCGTGCGTTTTCCTGCAGAAAATGCTGCTCTTTTTTCCGTCCCTTTGATTTTGGTATCAATTTTTCATCGTAGGCCTTCCTTTTGACATAACAAATACAGTAGATAAAAATTCCAGCATCAATGCCCAAAGAATAATGGCGTTACCGCATCTTCAAAGTGCCACGGCCCAAAATGAACGCGCGTGCGTTTTCTTGCGAAAAAATGCTTTGCTCTTTTGTTTCGTCCCTGTCATTTTGGTATCAATTTTTCATCGTAGGCCTTCCTTTTGACATAACAAATACAGTAGATAAAAATTCCAGCATCAATGCCCAAAGAATAATGGCGTTACCGCATCTTCAAAGTGCCACGGCCCAAAATGAACGCGCGTGCGTTTTTTCTTCTAAAAAAATGCTGCTCTTTGTTTCCGTCCCTTTGATTTTGGTATCAATTTTTCATCGTAGGCCTTCCTTTTGACATAACAAATACAGTAGATAAAAATTCCAGCATCAATGCCCAAAGAATAATGGCGTTACCGCATCTTCAAAGTGCCACGGCCCAAAATGAACGCGCGTGCGTTTTCTTACAGAAAATGCTGCTACCGTTCCGTCCCTTTGATTTTGGTATCAATTTTTCATCGTAGGCCTTCCCTTTGGCATAACAAATACAGTAGATAAAAATTCCAGCATCAATGCCCAAAGAATAATGGCGTTACCGCATCTTCAAAGTGCCACGGCCCAAAATGAACGCGCGTGCGTTTTCTAGAGAAAAATGCTGCTCTTTGTTCCGTTTCGTCCCTGTCATTTTGGTATCAATTTTTCATCGTAGGCCTTCCTTTTGACATAACAAATACAGTAGATAAAAATTCCAGCATCAATGCCCAAAGAATAATGGCGTTACCGCATCTTCAAAGTGCCACGGCCCAAAATGAACGCGCGTGCGTTTTCTAGAGAAAATGCTTTCTTTTGTTTCCGTCCCTTTGATTTTGGTATCAATTTTTCATCGTAGGCCTTCCTTTTGACATAACAAATACAGTAGATAAAAATTCCAGCATCAATGCCCAAAGAATAATGGCGTTACCGCATCTTCAAAGTGCCACGGCCCAAAATGAACGCGCGTGCGTTTTCTTTGCGAGAAAATGCTTCTCTTTGTTCCGTCCCTTTGATTTGGGTATCAATTTTTCATCGTAGGCCTTCCTTTTGACATAACAAATACAGTAGATAAAAATTCCAGCATCAATGCCCAAAGAATAATGGCGTTACCGCATCTTCAAAGTGCCACGGCCCAAAATGAACGCGCGTGTGTTTTCTCTAGAAAAAATGCTTTCTTTGTTTCCGTCCCTTTGATTTTGGTATCAATTTTTCATCGTAGGCCTTCCTTTTGACATAACAAATACAGTAGATAAAAATTCCAGCATCAATGCCCAAAGAATAATGGCGTTACCGCATCTTCAAAGTGCCACGGCCCAAATGAACGCGCGTGCGTTTTCTAGAAAAAATGCTGCTCTTTTGTTTCCGTCCCTTTGATTTTGGTATCAATTTTTCATCGTAGGCCTTCCTTTTGACATAACAAATACAGTAGATAAAAATTCCAGCATCAATGCCCAAAGAATAATGGCGTTACCGCATCTTCAAAGTGCCACGGCCCAAAATGAACGCGCGTGCGTTTTCTTGCGAGAAAATGCTTTGCTCTTGTTCCGTCCCTTTGATTTTTTGGTATCAATTTTTCATCGTAGGCCTTCCTTTTGACATAACAAATACAGTAGATAAAAATTCCAGCATCAATGCCCAAAGAATAATGGCGTTACCGCATCTTCAAAGTGCCACGGCCCAAAATGAACGCGCGTGCGTTTTCTAGAGAAAAATGCTTTGCTCTTTTTTCCGTCCCTTTGATTTTGGTATCAATTTTTCATCGTAGGCCTTCCTTTTGACATAACAAATACAGTAGATAAAAATTCCAGCATCAATGCCCCAAGAATAATGGCGTTACCGCATCTTCAAAGTGCCACGGCCCAAAATGAACGCGCGTGCGTTTTCTTTGAGAAAATGCTGCTCTTGTTCCGTCCCTTTGATTTTGGTATCAATTTTTCATCGTAGGCCTTCCTTTTGACATAACAAATACAGTAGATAAAAATTCCAGCATCAATGCCCAAAGAATAATGGCGTTACCGCATCTTCAAAGTGCCACGGCCCAAAATGAACGCGCGTGCGTTTTCTTGCGAGAAAATGCTTTGCTCTTTTTTCCGTCCCTTTGATTTTGGTATCAATTTTTCATCGTAGGCCTTCCTTTTGACATAACAAATACAGTAGATAAAAATTCCAGCATCAATGCCCAAAGAATAATGGCGTTACCGCATCTTCAAAGTGCCACGGCCCAAAATGAACGCGCGTGCGTTTTCCTACAGAAAATGCTGCTCTTTTTTCCGTCCCTTTGATTTTGGTATCAATTTTTCATCGTCGGCCTTCCTTTTGACATAACAAATACAGTAGATAAAAATTCCAGCATCAATGCCCAAAGAATAATGGCGTTACCGCATCTTCAAAGTGCCACGGCCCAAAATGAACGCGCGTGCGTTTTCTTGCTAGAGAAAATGCTGCTCTTTGTTTCCGTCCCTTTGATTTTGGTATCAATTTTTCATCGTAGGCCTTCCTTTTGACATAACAAATACAGTAGATAAAAATTCCAGCATCAATGCCCAAAGAATAATGGCGTTACCGCATCTTCAAAGTGCCACGGCCCAAAATGAACGCGCGTGCGTTTTCTTAGAAAAATGCTTTGCTCTTTTTTTCCGTCCCTTTGATTTTGGTATCAATTTTTCATCGTAGGCCTTCCTTTTGACATAACAAATACAGTAGATAAAAATTCCAGCATCAATGCCCAAAGAATAATGGCGTTACCGCATCTTCAAAGTGCCACGGCCCAAAATGAACGCGCGTGCGTTTTCTTGCGAAAAATGCTTTGCTCTTTTTTTCGTCCCTTTCATTTTGGTATCAATTTTTCATCGTAGGCCTTCCTTTTGACATAACAAATACAGTAGATAAAAATTCCAGCATCAATGCCCAAAGAATAATGGCGTTACCGCATCTTCAAAGTGCCACGGCCCAAAATGAACGCGCGTGCGTTTTCTTGCAGAGAAAATGCTGCTCTTTTTTTCGTCCCTTTGATTTTGGTATCAATTTTTCATCGTAGGCCTTCCTTTTGACATAACAAATACAGTAGATAAAAATTCCAGCATCAATGCCCAAAGAATAATGGCGTTACCGCATCTTCAAAGTGCCACGGCCCAAAATGAACGCGCGTGCGTTTTCTTGCGAAAAATGCTTTGCTCTTGTTTTTCCCTTTGATTTTTGGTATCAATTTTCATCGTAGGCCTTCCTTTTGACATAACAAATACAGTAGATAAAAATTCCAGCATCAATGCCCAAAGAATAATGGCGTTACCGCATCTTCAAAGTGCCACGGCACGGCCCAAAAAAACGCGCGTGCGTTTTCTTGAGAAAAAATGCTGCTATTGTTTCGTCCCTGTCATTTTGGTATCAATTTTTCATCGTAGGCCTTCCTTTTGACATAACAAATACAGTAGATAAAAATTCCAGCATCAATGCCCAAAGAATAATGGCGTTACCGCATCTTCAAAGTGCCACGGCCCAAAATGAACGCGCGTGCGTTTTCTTCCAGAAAAAATGCTGCTCTTTTTTTCGTCCCTTTGATTTTGGTATCAATTTTCATCGTAGGCCTTCCTTTTGACATAACAAATACAGTAGATAAAAATTCCAGCATCAATGCCCAAAGAATAATGGCGTTACCGCATCTTCAAAGTGCCACGGCCCAAAATGAACGCGCGTGCGTTTTCTTGCGAAAAAATGCTTCTTTTGTTTCGTCCCTGTCATTTTGGTATCAATTTTTCATCGTAGGCCTTCCTTTTGACATAACAAATACAGTAGATAAAAATTCCAGCATCAATGCCCAAAGAATAATAGCGTTACCGCATCTTCAAAGTGCCACGGCCCAAAATGAACGCGCGTGCGTTTTCTTGAGAAAATGCTTTCTTTTTTGTTTCCGTCCCTTTGATTTTGGTATCAATTTTTCATCGTAGGCCTTCCTTTTGACATAACAAATACAGTAGATAAAAATTCCAGCATCAATGCCCAAAGAATAATGGCGTTACCGCATCTTCAAAGTGCCACGGCCCAAAATGAACGCGCGTGCGTTTTCTTGCGGAAAATGCTTTGCTCTTTTTTCGTCCCTTTCATTTTGGTATCAATTTTTCATCGTAGGCCTTCCTTTTGACATAACAAATACAGTAGATAAAAATTCCAGCATCAATGCCCAAAGAATAATGGCGTTACCGCATCTTCAAAGTGCCACGGCCCAAAATGAACGCGCGTGCGTTTTCTTGCGAGAAAATGCTTTGCTCTTTTTTCCGTCCCTTTGATTTTGGTATCAATTTTCATCGTAGGCCTTCCTTTTGACATAACA
>JABKBQ010000017.1:0-19717 GCA_014182725.1 Eucalyptus brandiana | reverse complement strand
AGTAGGAGACCCTTGATGATATGACGGTGAGCCGTTTTTTTTGGGCTTTTTGCCGAAAATCTCATTCGAATGTCTCAAATATTTCTGTTGTAGCCACGGAATAGAAGCTGGCGAAAAACGGGGAAACGTCGCTATAGCTAATTTTTTTGCCAATTTATGTGCACTTTTGCCTTGATTTTGAGTAGGAGACCCTTGACGATATGACGGTGAGCCGTTTTTCGGGCTTTTCCGAAAATCTCATTCGAATGTCTCAAATATTTCCTGTTGTAGGCCACGGAACAAAAAGCTGCGCGAAAAAACAAAGAAACGTCGCTATAGCTAATTTTTGCCAATTTATGTGCACTTTTGCCTTGATTTTGAGTAGGAGACCCTTGACGATATGACGGTGAGCCGTTTTCAGGCTTTTTGCCGAAAATCTCATTCGAATGTCTCAAATATTTCTGTTGTAGGCCACGGAACAGAAGCTGCACAGAAAAAGCGAAACGTCGCTATAGCTAATTTTTTGGCAATTTATGTGCACTTTTGCCTTGATTTTGAGTAGGAGACCCTTGACGATATGACGGTGAGCCGTTTTTTCGGGCTTTTTACCGAAAATCTCATTCGAATGTCTCAAATATTTCTTTTGTAGGCCACGGAACGAAAGCTGCGCCGAAAAATAGAGAAACGTCATTATAGCTAATTTTTGCCAATTTATGTGCACTTTTGCCTTGATTTTGAGTAGGAGACCCTTGACGATATGACGGTGAGCCGTTTTCGGGCTTTGCCGAAAATCTCATTCGAATGTCTCAAATATTTCCTTGTAGGCCACGGAACGAAACTGCGAAAAAACAGAGAAACGTCATTATAGCTAATTTTTGCCAATTTATGTGCACTTTTGCCTTGATTTTGAGTAGGAGACCCTTGACGATATGACGGTGAGCCGTTTTTTCGGGCTTTTTGCCGAAAATCTCATTCGAATGTCTCAAATATTTCTGTTGTAGGCCACGGAACGAAACTAACGCAGAAAAACAGAGAAACGTCGCTATAGCTAATTTTTGCCAATTTATGTGCACTTTTGCCTTGATTTTGAGTAGGAGACCCTTGACGATATGACGGTGAGCCGTTTTTTCAGCTTTTTGCTGAAAATCTCATTCGAATGTTTCAAATATTTCTGTTGTAGGCCACGGAATGACGAAACTGCGCTTTGAAAAAAAGAAAAACGTCGCTATAGCTAATTTTTTGCCAATTTATGTGCACTTTTGCCTTGATTTTGAGTAGGAGACCCTTGACGATATGACGGTGAGCCTTTTTCGGCTTTTGCCGAAAATCTCATTCGAATGTTTCAAATATTTCCTGTTGTAGGCCACGGAACGTAAACCGCTGTGAAAAAACGGAAACGTCATTATAGCTAATTTTTGCCAATTTATGTGCACTTTTGCCTTGATTTTGAGTAGGAGACCCTTGACGATATGACGGTGAGCCGTTTTTCGGGCTTTTTCCGAAAATCTCATTCGAATGTCTCAAATATTTCCTGTTGTAGGCCCGCAGACGGAACAGAAACTAAAGCGAGAAAAACGAGAAACGTCATTATAGCTAATTTTTTTTGCCAATTTATGTGCACTTTTGCCTTGATTTTGAGTAGGAGACCCTTGACGATATGACGGTGAGCCGTTTTTCGGGCTTTTTCCCAAAATCTCATTCGAATGTCTCAAATATTTCTGTTGTAGGCCACGGAACAAACTGCGCGAAAAACGAGAAACGTCGCTTATAAACTAATTTTTGCCAATTTATGTGCACTTTTGCCTTGATTTTGAGTAGGAGACCCTTGACGATATGACGGTGAGCCATTTTTCAGGCTTTTTGCCAAAATCTCATTCGAATGTCTCAAATATTTCTTTGTAGGCCACGGAACAAACTGCGCAGAAAAACAGAAACGTCATTATAGCTAATTTTTGCCAATTTATGTGCACTTTTGCCTTGATTTTGAGTAGGAGACCCTTGACGATATGACCCGTGAGCCGTTTTCAGGCTTTTTCCGAAAAATCTCATTCGAATGTCTCAAATTTTTCCATTTCACCTGATTGTAGGCCACGGAACGGTGAGCGTTTTCGGGCTTTGCCGAAAATCAATGCGCATTTCTGAAAAACTTGAGAAAAATAAACGTCATTATAGCTAATTTTTGCCAATTTATGTGCACTTTGCCTTGATTTTGAGTAGGAGACCCTTGACGATATGACGGTGAGCCGTTTTCGGGCTTTTTCGAAAATCTCATTCGAATGTCTCAAATATTTCTGTTGTAGGCCACGGAACGAAACTGCACGAAAAAAGAGAAACGTCGCTATAGCTAATTTTTGCCAATTTATGTGCACTTTTTCCTTGATTTTGAGTAGGAGACCCTTGACGATATGACGGTGAGCCGTTTTTTTTCGGGCTTTTTGCCGAAAATCTCATTCGAATGTCTCAAATATTTCTGTTGTAGGCCACGGAACGAAGCTGTGCGAGAAAAAGCAGAGAAACGTCGCTATAGCTAATTTTTGCCAATTTATGTGCACTTTTGCCTTGATTTTGAGTAGGAGACCCTTGACGATATGACGGTGAGCCGTTTTTCGGGCTTTTTGCCCAAAATCTCATTCGAATGTCTCAAATATTTCTGTTGTAGGCCACGGAATAAGCTGAAAAACGAGAAACGTCGCTATAGCTAATTTTTTCCAATTTATGTGCACTTTGCCTTGATTTTGAGTAGGGACCCTTGACGATATGACGGTGAGCCGTTTTTTCGGCTTTTGCCGAAAATCTCATTCGAATGTCTCAAATATTTCTGTTGTAGGCCACGGAATAGAAAACGCAGAAAAATAGAGAAACGTCGCTATAGCTAATTTTTTGCCAATTTATGTGCACTTTTGCCTTGATTTTGAGTAGGAGACCCTTGACGATATGACGGTGAGCCGTTTTTCGGGCTTTTTGCCGAAAAATCTCATTCGAATGTCTCAAATATTTCCTGTTGTAGGCCACGGAACGAGCTGCGCAGAAAAAACGAGAAACGTCGCTATAGCTAATTTTTTGCCAATTTATGTGCACTTTTGCCTTGATTTTGAGTAGGAGACCCTTGACGATATGACGGTGAGCCGTTTTTCGGGCTTTGCCGAAAATCTCATTCGAATGTCTCAAATATTTCTGTTGTAGGCCAGAACAAAGCTAACGCAGAGAAAAAGAAACGTCGCTATAGCTAATTTTTTGCCAATTTATGTGCACTTTTGCCTTGATTTTGAGTAGGAGACCCTTGACGATATGACGGTGAGCCGTTTTCGGGCTTTTCCGAAAATCTCATTCGAATGTTTCAAATATTTCTGTTGTAGGCCACGGAACGAAACCTGCGAGAAAAACGAGAAACGTCGCTATAGCTAATTTTTTTCCAATTTATGTGCACTTTTGCCTTGATTTTGAGTAGGAGACCCTTGACGATATGACGGTGAGCCGTTTTTGGGCTTTTTGCCCAAAAATCTCATTCGAATGTCTCAAATATTTCCTGTTGTAGGCCACGGAACAAACGTAAAACGCAGAAAAACGAGAAACGTCGCTATAGCTAATTTTTTTTCCAATTTATGTGCACTTTTGCCTTGATTTTGAGTAGGAGACCCTTGACGATATGACGGTGAGCCGTTTTTCGGGCTTTTTCAGAAAATCTCATTCGAATGTCTCAAATATTTCCTGTTGTAGGCCACGGAACGAAACTAAGCAGAAAAACAGAAAGCGTCATTATAGCTAATTTTTTTGCCAATTTATGTGCACTTTTGCCTTGATTTTGAGTAGGAGACCCTTGACGATATGACGGTGAGCCGTTTTCGGGCTTTTTGCCGAAAATCTCATTCGAATGTCTCAAATATTTCTATTGTAGGCCACGGAACATAGAAAGCTGCGCGAAAAAAACAGAGAAACGTCATTTTAGCTAATTTTTTTCCAATTTATGTGCACTTTTGCCTTGATTTTGAGTGGAGACCCTTGACGATATGACGGTGAGCCGTTTTTCGGGCTTTTGCCAAAAATCTCATTCGAATGTCCAAATATTTCCTGTTGTAGGCCACGGAACGAAAGCTGAAAAAACGAGAAACGTCGCTATAGCTAATTTTTTGCCAATTTATGTGCACTTTTGCCTTGATTTTGAGTAGGAGACCCTTGACGATATGACGGTGAGCCGTTTTCGGGCTTTTTGCCGAAAATCTCTATTCGAATGTCTCAAATATTTCTATTGTAGGCCACGGAACGAAGCTGCGCAGAAAAACGAGAAACGTCGCTATAGCTAATTTTTTGCCAATTTATGTGCACTTTTGCCTTGATTTTGAGTAGGAGACCCTTGACGATATGACGGTGAGCCGTTTTTTCGGGCTTTTGCCGAAAATCTCATTCGAATGTCTCAAATATTTCTGTTGTAGGCCACGGAACAGAAACTTTTCGCGCGAGAAAAACAGAGAAACGTCGCTATAGCTAATTTTCTGCCAATTTATGGGCACTTTTGCCTTGATTTTGAGTAGGAGACCCTTGACGATATGACGGTGAGCCGTTTTTTCGGGCTTTTTGCCGAAAATCTCATTCGAATGTCTCAAATATTTCCTGTTGTAGGCCACGGAACAGAAACTGCGCAGAAAAACAGAGAAACGTCATTATAGCTAATTTTTTGCCAATTTATGTGCACTTTTGCCTTGATTTTGAGTAGGAGACCCTTGACGATATGACGGTGAGCCGTTTTTCGGGCTTTTTTTGCCGAAAATCTCATTCGAATGTCTCAAATATTTCATGTTGTAGGCCACGGAACAGAACTGCGAAAAAAGAGAAACGTCGCTATAGCTAATTTTTGCCAATTTATGTGCACTTTTGCCTTGATTTTGAGTAGGAGACCCTTGACGATATGACGGTGAGCCGTTTTCGGGCTTTTTGCCGAAAATCTCATTCGAATGTCTCAAATATTTCCTGTTGTAGGCCACGGAACAGAAAACATGCAAAAAAGAGAAACGTCGCTATAGCTAATTTTTTGCCAATTTATGTGCACTTTTGCCTTGATTTTGAGTAGGAGACCCTTGACGATATGACGGTGAGCCGTTTTTCGGGCTTTTTGCCGAAAATCTCATTCTAATGTCTCAAATATTTCCTGTTGTAGGCCACGGAACGAAAACTGGCGTAGAAAAAAGAGAAACGTCATTATAGCTAATTTTTTGCCAATTTATGTGCACTTTTGCCTTGATTTTGAGTAGGAGACCCTTGACGATATGACGGTGAGCCGTTTTTTGGGCTTTTTGCCGAAAATCTCATTCGAATGTCTCAAATATTTCCTGTTGTAGGCCACGGAACCCGAAAACTGGAAGCGCAGAAAAAACGAGAAACGTCGCTATAGCTAATTTTTGCCAATTTATGTGCACTTTTGCCTTGATTTTGAGTAGGAGACCCTTGACGATATGACGGTGAGCCGTTTTTAGCTTTTGCCGAAAATCTCATTCGACTGTCTCAAATATTTCCTGTTGTAGGCCACGGAACGAAAACTGCGCAGAAAAACAGAGAAACGTCGATATGGCTAATTTTTTGCCCATTTATGTGCACTTTTGCTTTGATTTTGTGTGGGAGACCCTTGACGATATGACGGTGAGCCGTTTTTCGGGCTTTTTTGCCGAAAATCTCATTCGAATGTCTCAAATATTTCCTGTTGTAGGCCACGGAATAAGCTGTGAGAAAAACCGAGAAACGTCATTATAGCTAATTTTTGCCAATTTATGTGCACTTTTGCCTTGATTTTGAGTAGGAGACCCTTGACGATATGACGGTGAGCCGTTTTTCGGGCTTTTTCGAAAAATCTCATTCGAATGTCTCAAATATTTCTTTGTAGGCCACGGAACGAAAAATGCGCATAAAAAAATAGAGAAACGTCGCTATAGCTAATTTTTTCCAATTTATGTGCACTTTTGCCTTGATTTTGAGTAGGAGACCCTTGACGATATGACGGTGAGCCGTTTTTCGGGCTTTTTGCCGAAAATCTCATTCGAATGTCTCAAATATTTCCGTTGTAGGCCACGGAACAGAAACTGCAAGCAGAAAAAGAGAAAACGTCGCTATAGCTAATTTTTTCCCAATTTATGTGAACTTTTGCCTTGATTTTGAGTAGGAGACCCTTGACGATATGACGGTGAGCCGTTTTTCGGGCTTTTTGCCGAAAATCTCATTGAATGTCTCAAATATTTCTGTTGTAGGCCACGGAAACGAAACTGCGCAGAAAAGAAAACGTCGCTATAGCTAATTTTTTGCCAATTTATGTGCACTTTTGCCTTGATTTTGAGTAGGAGACCCTTGACGATATGACGGTGAGCCGTTTTTTCGGGCTTTTTGCCGAAAATCTCATTCGAATGTCTCAAATATTTCCTGTTGTAGGCCACGGAAACAGCTAAACGCGAGAAAAAAAGAGAAAACGTCGCTATAGCTAATTTTTTTGCCAATTTATGTGCACTTTTGCCTTGATTTTGAGTAGGAGACCCTTGACGATATGACGGTGAGCCGTTTTCGGGCTTTTTGCCGAAAATCTCATTCGAATGTCTCAAATATTTCCTATTGTAGGCCACGGAACGTAAACCGCGTAGAAAAAGCAGGAGAAACGTCATTATAGCTAATTTTTTGCCAATTTATGTGCACTTTTGCCTTGATTTTGAGTAGGAGACCCTTGACGATATGACGGTGAGCCGTTTTTCGGGCTTTTTGCCGAAAATCTCATTCGAATGTCTCAAATATTTCCTGTTGTAGGCCACGGAACAAAAACTCGCAGAAAAACAGAAACGTCGCTATAGCTAATTTTTGCCAATTTATGTGCACTTTTGCCTTGATTTTGAGCAGGAGACCCTTGACGATATGACGGTGAGCCGTTTTTCGGGCTTTTTGCCGAAAATCTCATTCGAATGTCTCAAATATTTCCTGTTGTAGGCCACGGAACAAACGCGAAAAAAAAAAACGTCGCTATAGCTAATTTTTTTGCCAATTTATGTGCACTTTTGCCTTGATTTTGAGTAGGAGACCTTTACGATATGACGGTGAGCCGTTTTTTAGGGCTTTTTGCCGAAAATCTCATTCGAATGTCTCAAATATTTCTGTTGTAGGCCACGGAACGAAACTGCGCGAAAAAAGAGAAACGTCATTATAGCTAATTTTTTGCCAATTTATGTGCACTTTTGCCTTGATTTTGAGTAGGAGACCCTTGACGATATGACGGTGAGCCGTTTTTCGGGCTTTTTGCCGAAAATCTCATTCGAATGTCTCAAATATTTCCTATTGTAGGCCACGGAGCAAAGCTAACTGCGCGAGAAAAACAGAGAAACGTCGCTATAGCTAATTTTTTGCCAATTTATGTGCACTTTGCCTTGATTTTGAGTAGGAGACCCTTGACGATATGACGGTGAGCCGTTTTTCGGGCTTTTTGCCGAAAATCTCATTCGAATGTCTCAAATATTTCTGTTGTAGGCCACGGAAAAATAGAAAGCTGCGCAAAAAAACTAGAGAAACGTCATTATAGCTAATTTTTTGCCAATTTATGTGCACTTTTGCCTTGATTTTGAGTAGGAGACCCTTGACGATATGACGGTGAGCCGTTTTCGGGCTTTGCCGAAAATCTCATTCGAATGTCTCAAATATTTCCTGTTGTAGGCCACGGAACGTAAACTAAGCAGAAAAACGAGAAACGTCGCTATAGCTAATTTTTTGCCAATTTATGTGCACTTTTGCCTTGATTTTGAGTAGGAGACCCTTGACGATATGACGGTGAGCCGTTTTTCGGGCTTTTGCCGAAAATCTCATTCGAATGTCTCAAATATTTCTGTTGTAGGCCACGGAAAGCTGCGCGGAAAAACCTTCAGAAACGTCGCTATAGCTAATTTTTTGCCAATTTATGTGCACTTTTGCCTTGATTTTGAGTAGGAGACCCTTGACGATATGACGGTGAGCCGTTTTTTTCACGCTTTTTGCCGAAAATCTCATTCGAATGTCTCAAATATTTCCTGTTGTAGGCCACGGAACAAACTGCGCGAAAAAAACGGAGAAACGTCGCTATAGCTAATTTTTTCCAATTTATGTGCACTTTTTGTTGATTTTGAGTAGGAGACCCTTGACGATATGACGGTGAGCCGTTTTTGGGCTTTTTGCCGAAAATCTCATTCGAATGTCTCAAATATTTCTGTTGTAGGCCACGAACGAAAAAACTATAACGCGAAAAAACAAAAAACGTCGCTATAGCTAATTTTTGCCAATTTATGTGCACTTTTGCCTTGATTTTGAGTAGGAGACCCTTGACGATATGACGGTGAGCCGTTTTTCGGGCTTTTTGCCGAAAATCTCATTCAAATGTCTCAAATATTTCTGTTGTAGGCCACGGAATAGAAACTACGCAGAAAAACGAGAAACGTCGCTTTTAGCTAATTTTTTGCCAATTTATGTGCACTTTTTGCCTTGATTTTGAGTAGGAGACCCTTGACGATATGACGGTGAGCCGTTTTTCGGGCTTTTTGCCGAAAATCTCATTCGAATGTCTCAAATATTTCCTGTTGTAGGCCACGGAACAGAAGCTGCGCAGAAAAAAACAGAGAACGTCGCTATAGCTAATTTTTTCCAATTTATGTGCACTTTTGCCTTGATTTTGAGTAGGAGACCCTTGACGATATGACGGTGAGCCGTTTTTTCGGGCTTTGCCGAAAATCTCATTCGAATGTTTCAAATATTTCCTGTTGTAGGCCACGGAACGTGAAACTGCGCGAGAAAAACGAGAAACGTCATTATAGCTAATTTTTGCCAATTTATGTGCACTTTTGCCTTGATTTTGAGTAGGAGACCCTTGACGATATGACGGTGAGCCGTTTTTCGGGCTTTTTGCCCAAAATCTCATTCGAATGTCTCAAATATTTCCTGTTGTAGGCCACGGAACAAAACTGCGCGAAAAACAGAGAAACGTCATATAGCTAATTTTTTGCCAATTTATGTGCACTTTTGCCTTGATTTTGAGTAGGAGACCCTTGACGATATGACGGTGAGCCGTTTTTTCGGGCTTTTTGCCGAAAATCTCATTCGAATGTCTCAAATATTTCCTGTTGTAGGCCACGGCATAGCAAACTGCGTAGAAAAAAGCTAAAATCGTCATTATAGCAAATTTTTTTGCCAATTTATGTGCACTTTTGCCTTGATTTTGAGGGAGACCCTTGACGATATGACGGTGAGCCGTTTTTTCGGGCTTTTGCCGAAAATCTCATTCGAATGTCAAATATTTCCTGTTGTAGGCCACGGAATAGAAACTGCGCAGAAAAACCAAACGTCGCTATAGCTAATTTTTGCCAATTTATGTGCACTTTTGCCTTGATTTTGAGTAGGAGACCCTTGACGATATGACGGTGAGCCGTTTTTTCGGGCTTTTGCCGAAAATCTCATTCGAATGTCTCAAATATTTCCTGTTGTAGGCCACGGAACAGAAACTGCGCAGAAAAACAGAGAAACGTCGCTATAGCTAATTTTTTGCCAATTTATGTGCACTTTTGCCTTGATTTTGAGTAGGAGACCCTTGACGATATGACGGTGAGCCGTTTTTTTCGGGCTTTTGCCGAAAATCTCATTCGAATGTCTTAAATATTTCCTGTTGTAGGCCACGGAACAGAAACTGCGCAGAAAAAAACAGAAAACGTCGCTATAGCTAATTTTTTGCCAATTTATGTGCACTTTTGCCTTGATTTTGAGTAGGAGACCCTTGACGATATGACGGTGAGCCGTTTTCGGGCTTTTGCCGAAAATCTCATTCGAATGTCTCAAATATTTCCTGTTGTAGGCGCGGAACAGAACTTGCGCAGAAAACTCGCTATAGCTAATTTTTTACCAATTTATGTGCACTTTTGCCTTGATTTTGAGTAGGAGACCCTTGACGATATGACGGTGAGCCGTTTTCGGGCTTTGCCCAAATCTCATTCGAATGTCTCAAATATTTCCTGTTGTAGGCCAAGGAATAGAAACCGTGCGGAAAAACAGAGAAACGTCGCTATAGCAAATTTTTTGCCAATTTATGTGCACTTTTGCCTTGATTTTGAGTAGGAGACCCTTGACGATATGACGGTGAGCCGTTTTTCGGGCTTTTTGCCGAAAATCTCATTCGAATGTCTCAAATATTTCTGTTGTAGGCCACGGAACAGAAACCGCGAAAACAGAGAAACGTCGCTATAGCTAATTTTTTGCCAATTTATGTGCACTTTTGCCTTGATTTTGAGTAGGAGACCCTTGACGATATGACGGTGAGCCATTTTTTTTCGGCTTTTTGCCGAAAATCTCATTCGAATGTCTCAAATATTTCCTTGTTGTAGGCCACGGAACGAAACTAGCGCAGAAAAAAGAGAAACGTCGCTATAGCTAATTTTTGCCAATTTATGTGCACTTTTTCCTTGATTTTGAGTAGGAGACCCTTGACGATATGACGGTGAGCCGTTTTTCGGAGCTTTTTCCCGAAAATCTCATTCGAATGTCTCAAATATTTCTGTTGTAGGCCACGGAATAGAAACTGCGCAGAAAAACAGAGAAACGTCGCTATAGCTAATTTTTGCCAATTTATGTGCACTTTGCCTTGATTTTGAGTAGGAGACCCTTGACGATATGACGGTGAGCCGTTTTTTCTGGCTTTTTGCCGAAAATCTCATTCGAATGTCTCAAATATTTCCTGTTGTAGGCCACGGAATGAAACTCGCAGAAAAACGAGAAACGTCGCTATAGCTAATTTTTTGCCAATTTATGTGCACTTTGCCTTGATTTTGAGTAGGAGACCCTTGACGATATGACGGTGAGCCGTTTTTCGGGCTTTTTGCCGAAAATCTCATTCGAATGTCTCAAATATTTCCTATTGTAGGCCACGGAACGTAAACTGCGAGAAAAACAGAAAACGTCGCTATAGCTAATTTTTTGCCAATTTATGTGCACTTTTGCCTTGATTTTGAGTAGGAGACCCTTGACGATATGACGGTGAGCCGTTTTTTCGGGCTTTTTGCCGAAAATCTCATTCGAATGTCTCAAATATTTCCTGTTGTAGGCCACGGAACAGAAACCTAGCGCGAAAAAAGAGAAAGTCGCTATAGCTAATTTTTTGCCAATTTATGTGCACTTTTGCCTTGATTTTGAGTAGGAGACCCTTGACGATATGACGGTGAGCCGTTTTTTCGGGCTTTTTGCCGAAAATCTCATTCGAATGTCTCAAATATTTCTGTTGTAGGCCACGGAACGAAACTTGCGCGAAAAACAGAGAAACGTCATTATAGCTAATTTTTGCCAATTTATGTGCACTTTTGCCTTGATTTTGAGTAGGAGACCCTTGACGATATGACGGTGAGCCGTTTTTCGGGCTTTTTGCCAAAATCTCATTCGAATGTCTCAAATATTTCTGTTGTAGGCCACGGAACAGAAAGCTATTTTTTTTCGCAGAAAAATAGAAAACGTCGCTATAGCTAATTTTTTGCCAATTTATGTGCACTTTTGCCTTGATTTTGAGTAGGAGACCCTTGACGATATGACGGTGAGCCGTTTTTTCGGGCTTTTTGCCGAAAATCTCATTCGAATGTCTCAAATATTTCCTGTTGTAGGCCACGGAACAGAAACTGCGCAGAAAAAAAGAGAAACGTCATTATAGCTAATTTTTTTTGCCAATTTATGTGCACTTTTGCCTTGATTTTGAGTAGGAGACCCTTGACGATATGACGGTGAGCCGTTTTTCAGGCTTTTTTCCCGAAAATCTCATTCGAATGTCTCAAATATTTCCTGTTGTAGGCCACGGAATAGAAAACTGCGTAAGAAAAACAGAGAAACGTCATATAGCTAATTTTTTGCCAATTTATGTGCACTTTTGCCTTGATTTTGAGTAGGAGACCCTTGACGATATGACGGTGAGCCGTTTTTTTTCCAGGCTTTTTGCCCAAAAATCTCATTCGAATGTCTCAAATATTTCTGTTGTAGGCCACGCATTCGAACTGCGCAGAAAAAAAAATAGAAACGTCGCTATAGCTAATTTTTGCCAATTTATGTGCACTTTTGCCTTGATTTTGAGTAGGAGACCCTTGACGATATGACGGTGAGCCGTTTTTCGGGCTTTTTGCCGAAAATCTCATTCGAATGTCTCAAATATTTCCTGTTGTAGGCCACGGAATAGAAACTGCGAGAAAAATAGGAAACGTCGCTATAGCTAATTTTTGCCAATTTATGTGCACTTTTTGCCTTGATTTTGAGTAGGAGACCCTTGACGATATGACGGTGAGCCGTTTTTCGGGCTTTTTGCCGAAAATCTCATTCGAATGTCTCAAATATTTCCTGTTGTAGGCCACGGAACAGAAAACCGAGCGAAAAACAGAGAGAAACGTCGCTATAGCTAATTTTTTGCCAATTTATGTGCACTTTTGCCTTGATTTTGAGTAGGAGACCCTTGACGATATGACGGTGAGCCGTTTTTCGGGCTTTTGCCGAAAATCTCATTCGAATGTTTCAAATATTTCCTGTTGTAGGCCACGGAATAGAAACTGCGCAGAAAAATAGAGAAACGTCGCTATAGCTAATTTTTTGGCCAATTTATGTGCACTTTTGCCTTGATTTTCAGTAGGAGACCCTTGACGATATGACGGTGAGCCATTTTTTCGGGCTTTTTGCCGAAAATCTCATTCGAATGTCTCAAATATTTCCCCGTTGTGGGCCACGGAATAGAAACTGCGCAGAAAAACAGAGAAACGTCATTATAGCAAATTTTTGCCAATTTATGTGCACTTTTGCCTTGATTTTGAGTAGGAGACCCTTGACGATATGACGGTGAGCCGTTTTTTCGGGCTTTGCCGAAAATCTCATTCGAATGTCTCAAATATTTCCTGTTGTAGGCCACGGACCGTAAACTGCGCAGAAAAACAGAGAAACGTCGCTATAGCAAATTTTTTTGCCAATTTATGTGCACTTTTGCCTTGATTTTGAGTAGGAGACCCTTGACGATATGATGGTGAGCCGTTTTTCGGGCTTTTTGCCGAAAATCTCATTCGAATGTCTCAAATATTTCCTGTTGTAGGCCACGGAACAGTAAACTGCGCAGAAAAACGAGAGAAATGTCATTATAGCAATTTTTTCCAATTTATGTGCACTTTGCCTTGATTTTGAGTAGGAGACCCTTGACGATATGACGGTGAGCCGTTTTTCGGGCTTTTGCCGAAAATCTCATTCGAATGTCTCAAATATTTCCTGTTGTAGGCCACGGAACGAAACCTATGAGAAAAACAGAGAAACGTCATATAGCTAATTTTTGCCAATTTATGTGCACTTTTGCCTTGATTTTGAGTAGGAGACCCTTGACGATATGACGGTGAGCCGTTTTCGGGCTTTTTGCCGAAAATCTCATTCGAATGTCTCAAATATTTCCTGTTTTTTGTAGGCCACGGAATAGAAAACTGAAAAAATAGAAACGTCGCTATAGCAAATTTTTTGCCAATTTATGTGCACTTTTGCCTTGATTTTGAGTAGGAGACCCTTGACGATATGACGGTGAGCCGTTTTTCGGGCTTTTGCCCAAAATCTCATTCGAATGTCTCAAATATTTCTGTTGTGGGCCACGGAAAGAAACTACGCAGAAAAACGGAGAAACGTCATATAGCTAATTTTTGCCAATTTATGTGCACTTTTGCCTTGATTTTGAGTAGGAGACCCTTGACGATATGACGGTGAGCCGTTTTTTTCGGGCTTTTTGCCGAAAATCTCATTCAATGTCTCAAATATTTCTGTTGTAGGCCACGGAGAACAAAACTGCCAATTTATGAAAAAATAGAGAAACGTCGCTATAGCTAATTTTTGCCAATTTATGTGCACTTTTGCCTTGATTTTGAGTAGGAGACCCTTGACGATATGACGGTGAGCCGTTTTTTTCGGGCTTTTTGCCGAAAATCTCATTCGAATGTCTCAAATATTTCTGTTGTAGGCCACGGAACGTAAAACTGCGCAGAAAAAAGAGAAAACGTCGCTATAGCTAATTTTTTGCCAATTTATGTGCACTTTTGCCTTGATTTTGAGTAGGAGACCCTTGACGATATGACGGTGAGCCGTTTTTTCGGGCTTTTTGCCGAAAATCTCATTCGAATGTCTCAAATATTTCCTGTTGTAGGCCACGGAACAGAAACTGCGCAGAAAAACAGAGAAACGTCGCTATAGCTAATTTTTTGCCAATTTATGTGCACTTTTGCCTTGATTTTGAGTAGGAGACCCTTGACGATATGACGGTGAGCCGTTTTTTCAGGCATTTTGCCAAAAATCCCATTCGAATGTCTCAAATATTTCCTGTTGTAGGCCACGGAAAAAATCCTAAACTGCGCAGAAAAAACCTGCAGAGAAACGTCGCTATAGCTAATTTTTGCCAATTTATGTGCACTTTGCCTTGATTTTGAGTAGGAGACCCTTGACGATATGACGGTGAGCCGTTTTTTCGGGCTTTTTGCCCGAAAATCTCATTCAAATGTCTCAAATATTTCCTGTTGTAGGCCACGGAACGTAAACGCGAAAAAAGAGAAACGTCGCTATAGCAAATTTTTTGCCAATTTATGTGCACTTTTGCCTTTATTTTGAGTAGGAGACCCTTGGACGATATGACGGTGAGCCGTTTTTAGGGCTTTTTGCCGAAAATCTCATTCGAATGTCTCAAATATTTCTGTTGTAGGCCACGGAACAGAAAACTGCGCAGAAAAAAAGCCAAAGCAGAAAACGTCGCTATAGCTAATTTTTTGCCAATTTATGTGCACTTTTGCCTTGATTTTGAGTAGGAGACCCTTGACGATATGACGGTGAGCCGTTTTCGGGCTTTTTGCCGAAAATCTCATTCGAATGTCTCAAATATTTCCTGTTGTAGGCCACGGAAACAGAAACTACGAAGAAAAAGAGAGAAACGTCGCTATAGCTAATTTTTCCAATTTATGTGCACTTTTGCCTTGATTTTGAGTAGGGAGACCCTTGACGATATGACGGTGAGCCATTTTTTCGGGCTTTTTCCCGAAAATCTCATTCGAATGTCTCAAATATTTCTGTTGTGGGCCACGGAACGAAAACTGAAAAAAGAGAAACGTCGCTATAGCTAATTTTTTGCCAATTTATGTGCACTTTTGCCTTGATTTTGAGTAGGAGACCCTTGACGATATGACGGTGAGCCGTTTTTCGGGCTTTTTGCCGAAAATCTCATTCGAATGTCTCAAATATTTCATGTTGTAGGCCACGGAACAGAAACTTGCGCAGAAAAAAAGAGAAACGTCGCTATAGCTAATTTTTGCCAATTTATGTGCACTTTTGCCTTGATTTTGAGTAGGAGACCCTTGACGATATGACGGTGAGCCGTTTTTTCGGGCTTTGCCGAAAATCTCATTCGAATGTCTCAAATATTTCCTGTTGTAGGCTTTTTGCAAAAAATAAACGTCATTATAGCTAATATTTTTGCCAATTTATGTGCACTTTTGCCTTTATTTTGAGTAGGAGACCCTTGACGATATGACGGTGGAGCAGACTTTTCCCTGAAAATCTCATTCGAATGTCTCAAATATTTCCTGTTGTAGGCCACGGAATAGAAAAACTGCGCGGAAAAACAGAAAACGTCATTATAGCTAATTTTTGCCAATTTATGTGCACTTTTGCCTTGATTTTGAGTAGGAGACCCTTGATTTATATGACGGTGAGCCGTTTTTTCGGGCTTTTTGCCGAAAATCTCATTCGAATGTCTCAAATATTTCTTGTTGTAGGCCACGGAAAAAAAACTGCGTAAAAAAAGAGAAACGTCATTATAGCTAATTTTTTGCCAATTTATGTGCACTTTGCCTTGATTTTGAGTAGGAGACCCTTGACGATATGACGGTGAGCCGTTTTTCGGGCTTTTTGCCGAAAATCTCATTCGAATGTCTCAAATATTTCCTGTTGTAGGCCACGGAATAAAGCTGCGCAGAAAAAAAAGAGAAACGTCGCTATAGCTAAAAATTTTTTTGCCAATTTATGTGCACTTTTGCCTTGATTTTGAGTAGGAGACCCTTGACGATATGACGGTGAGCCGTTTTTCGGGCTTTTTGCCGAAAATCTCATTCGAATGTCTCAAATATTTCCTGTTGTAGGCCACGGAACAAAAACTGCGCAGAAAAAACAGAAACGTCATTATAGCTAATTTTTGCCAATTTATGTGCACTTTTGCCTTGATTTTGAGTAGGAGACCCTTGACGATATGACGGTGAGCCGTTTTTAGGGCTTTTGCCCAAAATCTCATTCGAATGTCTCAAATATTTCCTATTGTAGGCCACGGAACAAATTGCGCAAAAAAATAGAACGTCGCTATAGCTAATTTTTTGCCAATTTATGTGCACTTTTGCCTTGATTTTGAGTAGGAGACCCTTGACGATATGACGGTGAGCCGTTTTTCGGGCTTTTTCCGAAAATCTCATTCGAATGTCTCAAATATTTCCTGTTGTCAGAGCCACGGAAAGAAAGTGCTGAAAAAAACAGAGAAACGTCGCTATAGCTAATTTTTTGCCAATTTATGTGCACTTTTGCCTTGATTTTGAGTAGGAGACCCTTGACGATATGACGGTGAGCCGTTTTTCGGGCTTTTTGCCGAAAATCTCATTCGAATGTCAAATATTTCTGTTGTAGGCCACGGAACAGAAACTTTTGCGGAAAAAAGAGAAACGTCGCTATAGCTAATTTTTCCCAATTTATGTGCACTTTTGATTTTGAGTAGGGGACCCTTGACGATATGACGGTGAGCCGTTTTTTCGGGCTTTTGCCGAAAATCTCATTCGAATGTCTCAAATATTTCTGTTGTAGGCCACGAAACAGAAACTGCGGAAAAAAAATATGAGAAAAAGAACGTCGCTATAGCAAATTTTTGCCAATTTATGTGCACTTTTGCCTTGATTTTGAGTAGGAGACCCTTGACGATATGACGGTGAGCCGTTTTTTCGGGCTTTTTGCCGAAAATCTCATTCAAATGTTTCAAATATTTCTGTTGTAGAGCCACGGAACAAACTGCACTTGAGAAAAACGAGAGAAACGTCATTATAGCTAATTTTTTGCCAATTTATGTGCACTTTTGCCTTGATTTTGAGTAGGAGACCCTTGACGATATGACGGTGAGCCGTTTTTTCAGGCTTTGCCGAAAATCTCATTCGAATGTCTCAAATATTTCTGTTGTAGGCCACGGAACAAACCTAACGAAAAAACGTAGAAACGTCGCTATAGCTAATTTTTTGCCAATTTATGTGCACTTTTGCCTTGATTTTGAGTAGGAGACCCTTGACGATATGACGGTGAGCCATTTTTTCGGGCTTTTTCCCAAAATCTCATTCGAATGTCTCAAATATTTCCTGTTGTAGGCCACGGAATCTCAAATAAGCAGAAAAACTGCGCAGAAAAAAACGAGAAACGTCGCTATAGCTAATTTTTTGCCAATTTATGTGCACTTTTGCCTTGATTTTGAGTAGGAGACCCTTGACGATATGACGGTGAGCCGTTTTTTCGGAGCTTTGCCGAAAATCTCATTCGAATGTCTCAAATATTTCTGTTGTAGGCCACGGAACAGAAACTGCGAGAAAAAACAGAGAAACGTCATTATAGCTAATTTTTGCCAATTTATGTGCACTTTTGCCTTGATTTTGAGTAGGAGACCCTTGACGATATGACGGTGAGCCGTTTTTTCGGGCTTTTGCCGAAAATCTCATTCGAATGTCTCAAATATTTCCTGTTGTAGGCCACGGAATAGAAACCGCTGCAGAAAAACAAGAAAACGTCGCATTTTAGCTAATTTTTTTCCAATTTATGTGCACTTTGCCTTGATTTTGAGTAGGAGACCCTTGACGATATGACGGTGAGCGTTTTTCGGGCTTTTTGCCCAAAATCTCATTCGAATGTTTCAAATATTTCCTATTGTAGGCCACGGAACAGAAACTGCGCGAGAAAAAAAAGAAACGTCGCTATAGCTAATTTTTTGCCAATTTATGTGCACTTTTGCCTTGATTTTGAGTAGGAGACCCTTGACGATATGACGGTGAGCCGTTTTCGGGCTTTGCCGAAAATCTCATTCGAATGTCTCAAATATTTCTGTTGTAGGCCACGGAATAGAAACTACGCGAAAAACGAAAACGTTGCTATAGCTAATTTTTTGGCCAATTTATGTGCACTTTTGCCTTGATTTTGAGTAGGAGACCCTTGACGATATGACGGTGAGCCGTTTTTCGGGCTTTTTGCCGAAAATCTCATCGAATGTCTCAAATATTTCCTGTTGTAGGCCACGGAACGAAACTAAGCAGAAAAACAGAAAAACGTCGCTATAGCTAATTTTTTCCAATTTATGTGCACTTTTGCCTTGATTTTGAGTAGGAGACCCTTGACGATATGACGGTGAGCCGTTTTTCTGGCTTTTTGCCCAAAATCTCATTCAATGTCTCAAATATTTCTGTTGTAGGCCACGGAACAAACCCGCTGCGCGGAAAAACGAGCGTCGCTATAGCTAATTTTTGCCAATTTATGTGCACTTTTGCCTTGATTTTGAGTAGGAGACCCTTGACGATATGACGGTGAGCCGTTTTTTTTCGGGCTTTTCCGAAAATCTCATTCAAATGTCTCAAATATTTCCTGTTGTAGGCCACGGAACGAAACTACGCAGAAAAAATAGAGAAACGTCGCTATAGCAAATTTTTGCCAATTTATGTGCACTTTTTCCTTGATTTTGAGTAGGAGACCCTTGACGATATGACGGTGAGCCGTTTTTTAGGGCTTTTTGCCAAAATCTCATTCGAATGTCTCAAATATTTCCTGTTGTAGCCACGGAATGAAAACCGCAGAAAAAAGCGAGAAAACGTCGCTATAGCTAATTTTTTGCCAATTTATGTGCACTTTGCCTTGATTTTGAGTAGGGAGACCCTTGACGATATGACGGTGAGCCGTTTTTTTTTTGCCGAAAATCTCATTCGAATGTTTCAAATATTTCTGTTGTTTGAAACCTGCGCAAAAAAAGCGAGAAACGTCGCTATAGCAAATTTTTGCCAATTTATGTGCACTTTTGCCTTGATTTTGAGTAGGAGACCCTTGACGATATGACGGTGAGCCGTTTTTTCTGGCTTTTTGCCGAAAATCTCATTCGAATGTCTCAAATATTTCTGTTGTAGGCCACGGCAAAAGAAACTGCGCAGAAAAACGGAGAAAAAGTCGCTATAGCTAATTTTTTGCCAATTTATGTGCACTTTTGCCTTGATTTTGAGTAGGAGACCCTTGACGATATGACGGTGAGCCGTTTTTTCGGGCTTTTTGCCGAAAATCTCATTCGAATGTCTCAAATATTTCCTGTTGTAGGCCACGGAATAGAACTGCAGCGAAAAGAAAAAACGAGAAACGTCATTATAGCTAATTTTTGCCAATTTATGTGCACTTTTGCCTTGATTTTGAGTAGGAGACCCTTGACGATATGACGGTGAGCCGTTTTTTCGGGCTTTTGCGAAAATCTCATTCGAATGTTTCAAATATTTCCTGTTGTAGGCCACGGAACGTAAAAGCTAGCAGAAAAATAGACGTCATTATAGCTAATTTTTGCCAATTTATGTGCACTTTTGCCTTGATTTTGAGTAGGAGACCCTTGACGATATGACGGTGAGCCGTTTTTCAAGCTTTTTGCCCAAAATCTCATTCGAATGTCTCAAATATTTCTGTTGTAGGCCACGGAATAGAA
>JABKBQ010000018.1:0-16039 GCA_014182725.1 Eucalyptus brandiana | reverse complement strand
AGGACAAGAATATACACAAAACCTGCCTTTAGGAGCTATTATTGGTTCACTATTCTTTTTTGAATTACTATCAATTCTACCACTTAGTCTGTTTGAACAATCTGGATTCTTCCATTTACCTGCTTTCATTGAAGAAGGTTTAGGTATCTTTAGCTTTATCAACTCAATGGTATTAGGTCTAGATACAACAACCGCATCTACATCAAATGTTCACGTAGCATTTAACCCTGTAGTAGCAGATAACAATTTCACAAGTTTCCTTCAAATCGAAAGTATTGGACAAGGACTATATACATACGCATCACTTTGATTAATCATTGCTGGTGTCATCTTTTTACTTGCTATGGTTGGACCTATCGTACTATGTATGAGCGGATCAGAACGAAGCGAAGTATAGTTTCCTAAATACTCTTTCTATTCAACCCTTTCCATTCGTATAAGTATACAAAAGGGGAACAGCGTGACCCGGTATGGAGTAGGAGACGAGTCGACAGAATGGTTGTGTCCGGAGCCTGCAAAGCTTTCGCTATTAGGGTTCAATTCCCTCTTGTCTCTCGATAATTAAGAGCATAGTTTAACGGTAAAATCGCTATCTTCAAAATAGCTTATGTATGTTCGATTCATGCTGCTCTTGAAACGTCTGTTTACATGGTTGTCTTCGTTTTCTTTCTTCACTGACAAGATTAACTGAACTTTACCGGTGTTTTGTCTTAAGGGCACACACAAATATATCAACAAATATGTTACAAGCTGCAAAATACATTGGAGCAGGATTAGCTACAATTGGATTAACTCACTAGGCTAGTCCCTGAAAATCATAGATTTTCTGCTAAATTCTATTAATTGCTGGAAACATCAGAATCAGCAGGCTCACTTGTTGAAGAGCTTCAGAGACTACAAATAGAATAGGTGATAAAGTCACTTAATTAAATAGTCCTATAAGTAGCCGGAGCCGAGTTGGAATTGGATTAGTATTCTCATCACTAATGTCATCAGTTTCACGAAACCCAGCACTACGACCTCAATTATTCCAATACGCTATCTTAGGATTCGCGCTATCAGAAGCTACAGGTCTGTTCGCTTTAATGATCGCTTTCTTAATCCTATACTCATAGGTTTACAATAAATTATAACTCTCCCCTTTTTCCCAACAAATATGCTGAAATGGTAGACAGGCTGCTCTTAGGAAGCAGTGGCGTTAAGTCGTATGGGTTCAAGTCCCATTATTTGTAATCCATCTAGGATGTGCCTTCGGTGGATGGCCGGTCACCTGCAGATGACCTAAAGCATTGCTAGCTCAATGGTAGAGTTCTATACTTCGGATATAGCCATATTGGTTCGATTCCAGTGTAATGCTGTAGTTATTCATAGGGTAACTATACGCCCTCCACACCTATAAATACTATGAACTACGAGTATAGTACAGCGGTTAGTATAACTACCTTCCAAGTAGTGGATATTGGTTCGATTCCAATTACTCGTATTATTATTGCCCTTTAGTACCTGATATAGGGTAGATAGTTTGGAAATCTGTTGTAACGTACCCGTTGTCCTTATGATGACGAATTGAATGCTTTTAATTGGACTAACTTCATTATTAATAGCGATCCCGCTTTATTCATCAACAATCACACCAACATTATTAACACGAATCACTGCTATCATTTTACTCTTTTAGCGCAGTCCTGTCTTTCAATAGCTTATATGTACAGGCAATTGGATCTGGTTTAGGGTTATATAGTGGTCTATTCCACGTTACAACAGTAACACAATTTATGGAAATCTTCCTTTACACAGTAGGGGCAGTGATCTTACTACCTTGAGCATCATCAACTAGCAATGTGCAAGGATATAGTGCTGTACCAAGTATCGCCGAATATCCCTTAATCATTCTCTTTACAACGATTGGTGCTTCATTCTTAATCTCAAGTGCAGACCTAGTGTCAATGTACTTATCCATTGAGTTACAGAGTTTTGCTGTTTATATCTTAGCAGCGATCTATCGAAACTCAGAATCAGCTACTTCAGCTGGTCTAAAATACTTCCTATTAGGTGCACTTTCATCAGCGCTTATCTTATTAGGATCAAGTTTAATCTATGCATACACAGGACTAACAAACTTTGAAGGTATCTATAGTCTTGCTTCAGTAAACCTATCAACAGTAGGACACGAAAACATTTCTCAAGGTATCGTATTAGAGTACTTCTTATTGGAGTAGGTTTCCTATTCAAAGTAGCCGCAGCTCCCTTCCACAATTGAGCTCCGGATGTATATGACGGTGTTCCTACAATCGTCACTACATGACTTACAGTAATGCCTAAAATCTCTATTTTCGTCTTCTTACTTGAGCTACAAATCGGATCAGAAACAAGTTTACCATTAGATAGCCTTTCTACAATGTTTGGTGATGGTACAATGAACATCTGAAAAACTTACTACTAACAACATCTCTGTTATCATTGGTTATTGGTACAGTAGTAGGATTAGCACAATACCGACTAAAACGATTACTGGCATTTTCAACTATCTCACACGTAGGTTTCTTACTATTAGCATTATCAGTAAATAGTGAAGAGTCAATCACAAGATTCCTATTCTACCTAATGCAATACTCAATCACTAACCTAAATGCCTTTTTCGTTATCTTAGCTCTTGGATACCTAATTCATAACGCTGCCAGTGCAGGTTCAGGTATGTCAAACTCAACTGATCTGTCATTCATCTCACAGCTTAAAGGACAATTCTACGCTAACCCTATCTTAGGTTTAAGTCTAGCCATTTGTCTATTCTCTATGGCAGGAATTCCACCTCTAGTAGGATTCTTCGCTAAATATATGGTACTATACTCAGCCATTGAAAACGGTTACTACTTCCTGGCCTTTGTCGGAATCTTAGCCAGTGTTATCAGTGCTGCATACTACTTACGAATTATTCGAGTAATTCACTTTGACGCCGCTTCAGAAATGGAAAACGCTGGATCTAACGAGGATTTGTATTAACAAGTACACATAGCTACGTTATTGCAGTATTAACATTATTCATTCTATTGTTCATCTTATCTCCTTCATTATTCTTAAATAGCAGTAATCTACTTGCATTATCTCTATTCACAGCATAATGACAATGACCGTATTAATCTTATTTGTACCTGTACTAGTAATGATCTTGCTAATGCTTAACGTACTATTGGCTGTACACCGACCCGATACAGAGAAAGTCACTCCTTACGAATGCGGATTCAACCCAATCTACGGTTACTTGGCCCTACCTATAAAGTAGTAACGTGTTAAATTGCTGGAACAAACCTATCTCTATGTTACGGGATACGTCATGATCAGCAGCCCCATAGGGGTTCAGAGACTATACACGTCTATATCAGCTTATTTGTTGATTTAGATAATATAGTCCAAACCAGCCGCAAGTACGAGCACCTTTTCGCAATCCAATACTACTTAGTTGGTATTCTATTCCTAATCTTTGATCTAGAAATTGCTGTTTTCTACCCGTTAGCAGTAACACTATATCAAGTAAGTACCTATGGTTTCTGAGTTGGTATGGCATTCCTATTCTTATTAACAATTGGATTTGTCTACGAATTCGGTAAAGGTAAATATGTTGCCTTACTAGAGCTAATTGCAGGAACTGGTTATTACCTGATCTGCAGCCCTTTAAATAACAAGGGTTCAACGACTACTAGCTTTACTAACTGGACCTGAAAATGTCCCATTTCGCTCGGAGCCTCGCGACGTTCTGATGTGCTAGTTAGATAACATAGTCTTAACTTAGTTGAAAACTAATCTACTTTACTGGCACTGTATTTCACAGACCACCGATCATCTATTGCACGAGCCGTTATCGAACGACCGTAATCATTATACAACCCTTTTCTTCGCCTTCACTTATCGGTTATCAGAAAATAAAACATTTTCAGGTATAAGTATACAACATAGAGGTCAAATATTATTTATTCAAATGCTTACATCGCTACTAATCATTCCTATTCTAGGTGTGTTAGCACTAAGTCCGATGCAAGATGGAACAGCAGCAGAACAGTCACGAATCAAACAAATCGCCTTGTTTGTCACATTATTAAACTTTGTAGTATCTCTGGTACTATGAGGTGAATTTGATAGCAACTCAAGCCAATACCAATTCACCACTGAATTTAATCAGGTTAGCTTCGTCATTTACACATTGGTATCGATGGATTATCACTATACTTTGTATTACTGACAACATTCACAATGCCAATCTGTATTTTAGCTAGCTGAGACAACGTAAAACACAATCTTAAATACTTCCTAATCGCGTTCTTAATGGTAGAAACACTATTAATTGCATTATTCGTAGTATTAGATCTATTACTGTTCTACGTATTCTTCGAATCTGTACTAGTACCATTATTCCTAATTGTAGGGATCTGAGGTGCAAGTGAAACACGAATCCGAGCTAGTTTCTTATTATTCCTGTACACACTATTCGGATCATTATTCATGTTATTATCTTTCTTAGTTATTATCTACAACGTTGGTACATCAGATCTACAAATGATCTCACTAGCGGATATTAGCTTCGAAAACCAGAAAATCCTGTGATTAGGTATCTTCCTTAGCTTTGCCATTAAAACTCCGCTAATTCCCTTCCACATGTGGTTACCCTGAGCTCACGTAGAAGCACCTTTAGCCGGATCAATTGTATTAGCGGGATTAATTCTTAAATTAGCCGTATATGGTTTCTTACGAATCTTAATTCCACTACTACCAGAAGCAACTTCATACTTTAGCCCATTAGTACAAACTATTGCGGTCATTACTCTTGTATACAGTTCATTAACTACATTACGACAAACAGACTTCAAATGTCTAGTAGCTTACTCAAGTATCGCTCACATGAGTGTAGTAGTAGCTGGAGTCTTCAGTAATACAATTCAAGGTATCGAAGGAGGAATTATGCTATCAATTGCACACGGTTTTGTCTCACCAGCCCTATTTATGTTAGTAGGAGGAGTACTTACGATCGGTACCATACACGAGTTATCCGATACTACCGAGGTATGACAACTTACATGCCAATCTTCGCCGCACTATTCTTTATCTTTTACAGTAGCAAATATGGGGAACCCCAATTACTAGAAATTGAATTGGTGAGTTCTTAGCGCTGAACGGAACCTTTATGCGAAGTCCAGTAGTAGGATTATTCATGAGTACTGGTATTGTCTTCTCGGCTGGGTATTCTATCTGACTATTCAACCGAATTTGTTTCGGAGCTTATAGTCCTTACCTATCATATTCAAATGATGTTACACGACGAGAATACATGGTTCTACTGTCACTGCTTATTCCAACTCTTGTTTTCGGGATCTGACCTAATATCATCCTGAACGACCTACACTATAGCGTATCTACATTACTGTACGCTGGGTCATAACAACTCAATCTCTTTCATCCCCTTTCCGACGTATGAATGGGAATACGGCAGAGCCTTTTCACATCTGCTTTCATATAAGTATCGATCTCAATATAAACATTACGTTGTATTATACATGTGTCTTAGTGCAATGGTTAGCACGACTGCCTCATGAGCAGTAGGTCCTCGTTCAAGTCGAGGGGACGCACATTACAACAACATCATTAGCTCAATGGTAGAGCACACTGTAATAGATGTGATAATGGTTCGATTCCATTGTGATGCATAGGCTATAGCTCCTCTAGGGTTACATTGGAAAGAAAGGAGCTGAAACAGTTTTCTTAGTAGGGCTCGGGTACATAGCATACTCCTATGTGTCCAATCTTGGCTACCTTATGCGGTAGCGGGGGAATGGAACCTGTAAGAATTCGTCTAGACAAATCCCTGTTTTTTTTGCTTCATCCCTACGTCATTTACTAGATGTAGGTCACACTATAGGAATTAATAAATAGGTTAAGGGGTTGGCCATCGGTTCACTAGGGTTCACCTCCGCAAAAATGAATAATACAATCACAGGCACTCATCTTGAATCTGGTTCGTGATGCTAAAAAAATGCTATAGGTTGGTAAACAACTATCATCACAAAGCGTAGACTAATTAACTTATTAGAAGTGTAACACCTATGGATCTTCTATATAGATAAAACTTTGTGCTTTATCCAGGGTTGGAAACGCAAAGGCTATTCCTAAAGGTGTAGAATCAGAAGTGACCTACAACTAGTCTTTTTTGTAGTTATCATACAATTATTAAAAAAGAGTTCATACGAGCACCCCATTCCGATTTGCTAGTACAACCGGTCAGTACCCCACTCTTTCACTGTGGTAGTATGGGTTCGAGCCCCGTGCAGATCAAATACGCTCGACTAAATAACAATAAATGCCCGCAATAAATGCCCGATTAAATGCCCGATTCGTACAACGGCTAGTACAACTATCTTGTAAATAGTAAATTTTGGTTCGATTCCTTGATTGGGCATAATGAGTGATCGACTAATAGGCAAGTCTCCACTTTTTGGGAGTGTCCGATGCTTGTTCGAATCAAGCTCACTCAGATCAATGCAAATTAGACTTTCCCAGTTTATTCCCTGCAGGTGGGAATAGGGTTTATAGCTCAATGGTAGAGCAAGTAGCTTTTAACTATTCGGTTGGAAGTTCGAATCTTCCTGACCCATTACTTACCGTAGTTTAATGGAAAATAAGGGTGTCTATATTTCCAGTAATGAAAGGGCGTGTAGTTTAATGGTAAAACAAAGGACTTCTAATCCTAGTACGGGGGTTCGACTCTCCTGACGTCCAATACATGTAAAGTAAACATAACCGAGACAAAGGACTGACCGCCATAGGTGAAGTAACGCATTTGCTAAATGCCTGGATGATGAATCCTTGTGAGTTCGAATCTCACTTAGTCCGGTATATAAGAATAATAGGCAACACTAAAAACGTTGCAGTTGGATGCGTCGTAAGGTCATTCAATATCAGAGATAAGGGACAATTGATTACACAACTATGAACATGATTCGATGATGTTTTTCAACTAACGCGAAAGACATTGGGACACTATACCTTATTTTCGCTATCTTTAGAGGTATGCTAGGTACAGCTTTCAGTGTTAATTGAATGGAATTAGCTTCTCCGGGAGTACAAATCTTAAACGGAAATAACCAGTTATACAATGTGATCATTACTGCACACAGATTCTTGATGATTTTCTTCATGGTAATGCCTAGACTTGTCGGAGGATTCGGTAACTACTTAGTACCAGTTCAAATTGGAAGACCTGACATGGCTTTCCCACGATTAAACAACATCTCATTCTGATTGCTGCCGCCTTCATTAATTTTACTATTAGCTAGTGCTTTTGTAGAACAAGGAGCTGGTACAGGATGAACAGTATATCCTCCATTATCCGGTATCCAATCACACTCAGGTGGATCTGTAGATCTAGCCATCTTCAGTCTTCACTTAGCAGGTATCTCATCAATGTTAGGGCAATGAACTTAAATTAATGAGGTTCATTTAAATATCTTGCCGACTGCTGGAAAACACAATGTGCAATCAGCAGGTGTTATCTTCCGATAGCACTTCAGAGACTATACGCAAGACATCGAAAGATGAAGATAGAGTCCAATTATAGAGACATACCACTGTAAGGTATATCACTAAAATGTCATTACAACAATCCTTAACATGCGAAACCCAGGAATGACATTACACAAACTACCATTATTCTGTTGAGCGATCATGGTAACAGCAATCTTACTACTACTATCATTACCGGTACTAGCAGGAGGTATTACAATGTTACTAACAGATCGAAACTTCAACACATCATTCTATGACCCAGCAGGGGGAGGTAAAATACTTTGGGTTGCCTCCTAATGTAACAGATTGCGGGAAACTCCTATTGACAATCCGCAGGTGATCTAGGTAAGTCAAGATTTAAGATCTTGAAGCCTACCCACTTCAGAGAGCAGACGTTACACTTAATTATCACAAATTAAGAAGATAAGCTCCACCTCTCAGGTGACTGAGAATTGGCCTATAATGCGGTAATTTTAACCCTTATCTCACTATAAGCTAAACTTATGGACCCAATCCTATACCAACATTTATTCTGATTCTTCGGACATCCTGAGGTCTATATCCTAATTATCCCAGGATTCGGAATCGTATCACACGTAGTATCAACATTCTCAGGTAAAGCCGTATTTGGTTACCTTGGTATGGTATATGCTATGTTCTCAATTGGTATCTTAGGATTTATCGTTTGAAGCCACCACATGTATGCTGTAGGATTAGACGTTGATACACGAGCTTACTTCACAGCTGCAACTATGATTATTGCGGTTCCAACAGGAATTAAAATCTTCTCATGAATTGCTACATGTTACGGAGGTTCAGTACGATACACAACTCCAATGCTATTCGCTTTAGGATTCATTGCTTTATTCACAATTGGTGGATTAACAGGAGTATTATTAGCTAACGCTTCACTGGATGTAGCTCTACACGATACATATTACGTAGTAGCTCACTTCCATTACGTACTATCAATGGGAGCTGTATTTGCAATGTTTGCTGGTTTCTACTACTGAACACCTAAAATCATTGGTAAAACATACAACGAAGTACTTGGACGAATCCACTTCTGAACAATGTTCGTTGGAGTAAACGTAACGTTCTTCCCACAACACTTCCTTGGATTAGCAGGGATGCCACGACGAATTCCGGATTACCCTGATGCATATGCAGATTGAAACTACATTAGTAGTGTTGGATCAATCATTTCAGTAGTAGCTACAGCGGTATTTGGATACGTAATCTACGACATCTTTGCTAACGGTGAAACAGTAACAGCTAACCCTTGAGCAGTCCCAGCATTCTTCACATCAACACCAGAATTCTATAACGGAGCTCAAGCAGCAACAACACTAGAGTGAACATTAGATTCACCTACACCTTTCCACTCATACAACATGCTACCAGTACAATCATAACCTATGAGATTAAATAAGCTTTCCCCTAAAACCCCTTTTTTCCCCATGAGCTTAGTATATAAGTATCGATTTATAGCAAAGACAAATTTTCACTACCAGTTATGTCTACGTTCACTTTACAGTGAAATAAGATAGCTCTTGACCCGTTCTTGTCACCTAGTGAGGAACGCTGTGTATCTAAAGAGCAGTAATATAAATACAATATGCCACAACTATTACCATTCTACTTTGTAAACCAATTAACATTCGCCTTTATCGTTTTAATGACAATGATCTATGTATTCTCAAAATACATCTTACCAATGTTTACAGAACTATTCTTAACACGAATGTACATCACTAAACTATAATCCTGACCTTAGCGGTTATTTGGACTCTATTTAAACGAAAAATGATCTCCGAGCGAATCATTAAGTAAGAAACTATAACTATTTTTAATATGTTAAACAACTTTATCATCGCCTCATCACCTCTAGAACAATTCGAGACTGTAAACTTCATTAGCTTTACTGCTCCTATCTTAGGTGACTTTGTTATCTCACTAACTAACGTTGGTCTATACACACTAATCGTGTTAGCATTAGGTTTAGGTTACCACGCTGCATCAGCTAACAACCACCGAATTGTGCCAAGTAAATGAAGTCTATCGCTAGAATCATCATACGCAACACTACACAGCATGGTAAAAGAGCAGGTAGGTTCAAGCAACGAAATCTATGTTCCGTTCATCTACTCACTATTCTTCTTTGTCGTGCTAGCTAACCTTGTAGGTAATGTGCCATACTCATTTGCATTTACATCAAGTGCAATCGTAGCCATGGGACTAAGTGTAATGATCTTTTTAGGAGTAACAATCTTAGGATTCATGCGACACGGAATTCACTTTTTTAGCTTCTTTGTACCAGCTGGAACACCTCTAGCACTTGTACCATTACTAGCTTTAATCGAACTAATCTCATACTTTGCACGAGCATTCAGTCTGGGAGTACGATTATTTGCGAACATCGTAGCAGGTCACACATTACTAAAAATCCTAAGTGGATTCCTATACCCAGCTTTAACTAGCGGTATCCTATTATTCTTCGTGACATTACTACCAATGGCTATCTTTATTGCTCTAGTAGGATTAGAAATTGCCGTATCACTTATCCAAGCATACGTATTCACTATCCTGACATGTAGCTACTTAAAAGACGCTATTGAATTACACTAACCTTATAATTTATATGTCATTATTTCACCCCTTTTCCGCTTATAACGCATATCCAATAAGCCTTTGAAAGCCTCTGGCGTATCATCACCGTGATGAAGAGATTAACTTAGTGGTAAAGTGGCCATCTTACACGTGGTTTACCGGTGTTCGATTCACCGATTTCTTAGACTAAGAGCAGTCTTAAGCGGTCCGCCAGCGTAGCTGGTTCTAATCTCCGTCGTCTTACCGTAAGTAAGACTAGAACAATTATTATAAACATGTTAAACCTATTCTCAATGTTCAGCACAATCCATAATGACGCATCATACCCATGACAAATCGGTTTCCAAGATGGAGCCACACCTAGTTTTGAAGGAATTGTAGAATTACACGATTCTATCTTTTTCTACCTAATTGTGATTTCAGTCTTAGTATTCTGAATGTTAGGATCAGTCCTACTTCACTTCAACAGTGACCGAACTCAAATTGTACACAAATACCACAACCACGGTACATTAATCGAACTAGTATGAACAATTACACCTGCAATCCTACTAATTGCTATTGCATTCCCAAGTTTCAAATTACTTTACCTAATGGACGAAGTGATTTCTCCTTCAATGACAATTAAAGTAGCAGGACACCAATGATACTGATCATACGAATACTCTGATTTCATTAACGAAGACGGAGAATCAATCGAATTCGATTCATACATGGTGCCTGAGTCAGATCTAGAATTAGGACAATTCCGATTACTAGATGTTGATAACCGAGTAGTAATCCCTGTTGATACACACGTACGATTCATTGTTACAGGACAAGACGTAATTCACGATTTTGCGGTACCTTCATTAGGACTGAAAATCGATGCTGTACCTGGTCGATTAAACCAAACATCAGTATTAATCTTTTTGAGAAGGGGTATACTAGCGAGACAATCGTTCAAAATTAAATACCTATAGGTTTCTCAGATCCAATCTGTTGCCAATATCAGGAGTATTACAAGGATCGTATTACATACCAACTTGTAGCGTAGATCTTTTTTACGTTCAACGACTATCAACCTGACAGTTCAATCTAATGTACTGATGATATAGTCTAATCAATAGCGAGAGTTATTGCATAGTTAATCACTTAATAACTTGTTGTGGAGTATACCACGGATTCATGCCAATTGCTGTAGAAGCCGTTTCACTAGAAAAATACCTAAGCTGATTAGATAGCCAAGTCTAATTTTTACAATTCTTTACTACATCCCCTTTTATACAATGCGCTTTAGTCCCAGCTATTCCTGCCTTTTTACCACAGAGAACCATATAGCTATTTAACCAAACACCAATGTTATCTGTTCTTTACAGTCTATTAGAAGTACTTATTGTATTAGTGCCCATTTTACTATCAGTAGCCTTCATGACAATCATTGAACGAAAAGTACTTGCAAGTATGCAACGACGAGTAGGACCCAACAAAGTAGGATACTACGGAGTACTGCAACCGTTTAGTGATGCCCTTAAACTAGTGGTGAAAGAAACAGTAGTGCCACAACACTCAACTAAAAGTCTGTTCTTTTAGCACCGATTATTAGTCTTATCTTCAGTCTACTAGGATGAGGAGTGATCCCATTTGGAAGTGGTCTTGCCTTATCTGACTTCTCATTAGGAATCTTATATTCATTAGCTATTTCATCTATTGGAGTATATGGAGTTCTATTTGCTGGATGATCAGCTAATTCTAAATATGCCTTTTTTAGGTTCATTACGAAGTACTGCTCAAATGATTAGTTACGAATTAATTTATAGCTCTGCTGTATTAGCGGTTATCTTAATTACAGGTACATTTAACTTTATCAAAATCATCGAGATGCAACAAAGTGTATGATTTGTAGTACCTCTACTACCATTATTCATTATGTTCTTTATCTCAGCTTTAGCCGAAACTAACCGAACACCATTCGATCTACCAGAAGCAGAATCTGAACTGGTTGCTGGGTTCTTCACTGAACACTCTGGAATGATTTTCGTATTCTTTTTCCTGGCCGAATACTGTAGTATTGTATTAATGTCAACATTTACAGCTATCTTATTCCTAGGAGGTTACATGATGCCGGAAGTCTTTGTTAACGATTCATTCATTAATCTACAAAGTATCGTACTAGCATTGAAAACATGTCTTTTCTGTTTCCTATTTGTATGATTCCGAGCTACACTACCACGATTACGATACGATCAATTAATGCAGTTCATGTGAACGGGTCTATTACCGATGGTGATTGCCTTTATTATCTTAGTGCCTTCACTCTTAATGGCCTTTGATATTGCACCTTACTAGCCTCCACACTTAGAATTTTTCTCCATTTAACCCCCTTTCCGAATACGTCTCAACCACTTGCCCATTATAGATGTCATATAAGTATTGATAGCAAATATAAGGGGAAATAATATATCTGGTAGTATAACGCTTTTGCATAGCGTATGGGTTGGTTCAAGTCCAACTTTCTCCAAAGTAACAATTGACCGTCCACTAAAATGGTTATGGCTTCGGTAGCTCAAATGGCGAGAGCATCGGTGTGAAGTACCGAATATCAGAGTTCAACTCTTCTATGATAGGTGCGGTATTGTATGATAGGTGCGGTATTGTATGATAGGTGCGGTATTGTATGATAGGTGCGGTATTGTATGATAGGTGCGGTACTGTATGATAGGTACTATGATGAGCGATATCCTAATGGTAAGGAGACTCACTGTAAATGAGTTTGTTAACGCAGTTGGTGGTTCGATTCCATCTCGCTCAAGCCCCGGGCGTTTCTCGTAATATGCAGGTAGCGAAGGGAGTTTAGCATAATGGTTAATGCCCTTTACTCATGATAAAGCCGATGGGGTTCGAATCTTCCTTCTCCCAGACGAATATAGACAGGACATGTGGCAGAGCGGTTTAACGCACCTTACTTGAAATAAGACGTACTTAGGTACCATGAGAGTTCGAATCTCATCTTGTCCGGCCTGCCTTTCAGGCACAACTTTCCGAGCAATCATGTTTAAATATCGCCAACCAAAGGTGATTAGCACTTATAACTTTCAACGATTTTATAACTTGCATGATGTTAATGACACTATTCACTATTATGAACAACGTAACTCGATCACAATTCCAGTTCCATCCTTACCATTTAGTGGACCCATCACCATGACCATTACTAACATCATTTGCCTTACTAACACTAACAATGTCAGCAGCAATGTACTTTAACGGTTATGCTAACGGTGGTACACTATTACTATTAGGATTTTTAGCCACATTATTCGCCATGATTCTCTGATTCCGAGATGTAGTGGCAGAAGGATCATTTTTAGGAAACCACACCTTGCAGTACAAAAGGTCTTAACTTAGGAGTAGCTTTATTTATTGTAAGTGAAGTATTCTTCTTTATCTCAATCTTCTGAGCCTAAATTTGGGCCTTTTATGTCAAATTGCGTAGAGTCCTTTATCAAAGAATATACGCAGCGTATCTCTCTTGTAGATCCGTTCAACGACTATAAAACATAACTTGCTGTTATAGGACAGCTTGATGATATAGCCTGAGCTTAGTAGAAATGCTAAGTCTAACCTTATTGATTTCCACAGTGCTCTAGCTCCTACAGTAGAACTAGGGGCACACTGACCTCCAGCAGGTATTGACCCTCTTAACCCATTCGAAATTCCATTACTAAACACAATTATCCTATTATCATCAGGAGCAACTGTGACATACGCACACCACTCATTAATCCAAGGTAACCGAAAAGGTGTACTACTAGGAATCATCCTTACAGTAGTCTTAGCAGTTATCTTTACTGGATTACAAGGACTAGAGTATTACGAAGCACCATTCACAATTTCAGATGGAGCTTACGGAAGTACTTTCTTCTTTGCCACAGGATTCCACGGGTTAACTGTAGCCCGCTAGCTTTACCAGGTTAGCCTAAAGTACATTGCAGGAATAGCCTCGCTTAATCTGCAGCTAAAGCAATGTTTTAGTTCAACGACTAGACACTTTATTCAGGACTGGCCACGTCTTGTAATGATATAGTCTTATCCTAGTAGCGATATTAGGCATAAATCATTGTACACGTTATCATCGGAACATTGTTCATTGCAGTAGCATTCTTCCGAATTTTATCATACCATCTAACAGATCACCACCACTTAGGTTCGAGTCCTCAATTCTATACTGACACTTCGTTGATGTAGTTTGACTATTCCTATACGTGTCGATCTACTGATGAGGAGCTTAATTAAATAAATATGAACGGATATTTAGTTCAACATATGTTGGCAACATACAGCATCACCCCTACCTTTTAGCTGACCTTACTCTAAATGCAAAAGCTCTTACTGCACAGGGTACTCTGATGACTATGTTGAATGCACTTCCCGAGTATAGTTTTGTGCTTCAATATATTTTTACCAATGTCGATCAACCTGTGGAGGTACTGGGCCGTTGAAACGAATATGGACTGGGATCACTGCAATATTCCGCAAAGGCTATAAACACGTACAACCTTAGAAAAGCCACTTTTGAAGGTGGGGTATACGCATTAACTGCCTGAGACGATTATTCTCAGTACGTAGGAAGTACATATAATCACTATAATCGCCTGAGATCGCATATGAACAATTTTAAGCAGTTTAAGGGTCCAATACTAGACTTAACGGACAAGTATCAATGAGCCAGTGCTAACGGAGGCCTAAGAGAATGAAAATGATTTGAAATTTACCGAACGTTTAATTTCTACATGAATTTCGTACAAGCTTATCCCCTATATCCTTTAACTTATGGAGAATATCTTATTTTGGTATCATTGTCTAAGTTCCTTCCACGACTCTTAGAACAATCATTGTTCAATGTTTGATGTTTTGACTGAAACAAAGCTAACATCGTAAACTTTGATTTCCGGCGGTGAGAACCTGATTTATGAGTCTCCAAACCTGAGGAAAAAGGGATAACCATGTACAGATTCAGGACTATTATACACGTAAGGTACTGCGAGGATCTTTCTTCTCTTGTATGGCCAAAGATGCACTGGGTATCCGACACACTAGTTGAAAGTCGCGATATTGTAAACTGCCCATTCATGTCGATTCAAAGTATTAGGTCGAAAAGTGACAATTAATAAATCAACTCTAAAACAACCCCTTTTTCTTTATAAAAAAGGGCTAATGATCTACATATAAGTATAGACCTGAAAATGTCCCATTTTCTGACTGACAAAAAGCCTGTAGTTTAGCGGTTAAAACGAACAACCGATAATTGTTAGATGGTGGTTCAATTCCATCCTGGCTTATCATGAACGATTGCTTACTTCTTATTAATTCAACTAACATAGGTTATTACCTATTCATTGACCAGGCTATATACAAATACCTGGAAATAGTTTTCTATCATACTCTTTGGTAGCGAATGTCAAATATAACTCATTATGCGATTACTTAAAACACATCCTATCTTAGGACTTCTTAACAGTTACATGGTTGATTCACCTCAACCTGCTAACATTTCATACATGTGAAACTTCGGTTCACTATTAGGTGCTTGTCTAGGAATCCAAATTATTACTGGGGTGACACTTGCAATGCACTATACACCTTCAGTAGACCTAGCTTTCATCAGTGTAGAACACATCATGCGAGACGTAAACTACGGTTGACTTATCCGATATCTACACGCTAACGTAGCTTCATTCTTCTTTATCTTTGTGTACCTACACATCGGACGAGGATTATACTACGGATCATACAAATCACCACGAACACTTCCATGATCAATTGGAGTTATCATGCTAGTGTTAATGATGGCTATTGCATTCCTAGGGTATGTATTACCATACGGTCAAATGTCATTATG